>KZ809619.1:55082-70465 GCA_000696205.2 Oncopeltus fasciatus
AATATTTATTAATATTGTATTATAATATATCTAATTATTGTACATAAAAGCTAAATTTTAGCCATTTTAGATGCTTTTATAATTAAGATCTACTCATCTCTTATTTCTCTCTTTTAATTGTTTGAATTAAAATTTTTTCTTCCTTTATATTTTTTCTTTATTTATAATCTGTTGCACAGTTTTTTCTTCACATTTCGATGAATTACTAGGAAGATGTCCAATTATTCTTTATTTTTGATAAAATTGCTTTTATATTAAAATGAAGGAAAACATAACTACTTATAGCTATTATTATTATTAATTATTATTATAATTGTTATAAGTAACTAATTTTTGACTACTAACTTGTCAAATAAACAATGAAAAGTGAGATATATTTACATTTTTCTATGTACACTTAAAAAATATTTTATCTAAATTTATTGTCTTTTTATTACAGACTAAGTCCTTATGAATGGGTAAATCCTTACCCATGTGTGGAAGAACCTGCCAATTTAAAGAACCAATTCAGCCTGATTAATTCATTTTGGTTCACAGTGGGGTCTTTAATGCAACAAGGATCTGATGTTGCACCAATGTAAGCATTCAATTAATATCTACAATATTATATTTATTGCATTAAGATATATGAAATAGTTTTTTAATCAACGAAATTGTTTTTGACTTCTTTTAAATCCACGAATAGTCTCGATTTTATGAAGGGCTCCAACAATTTCAGATAAAAACATTGAAACACTTTCTTCCTAGTGGGAAGATAGCTGTGAAGGCAGTTGAACTGATGTCACACTGTTGAAATTATTACGCTTCCAGAAATCAAGCCATTGAATGAAGAATTACCATTCAAGCGTCATTAGCGCAATATGTTGAGAAATATAAGGGTTAACTGTAATGAACATTGATGAATTTGTTGTCTCTTTACAATCCTATAGCAGTTTTCACCATATAGAAAGAACTTCCCAAACATATTCTGAACAACTGTCATAAAACTTGTTTAAAACAATTTTAGCTTGTTATGATGACTCAATTTTACAAAAGTGACATGAGAAATGTTCCCAATAAATTAGCCTCTTTGTAATACAGATGTTCTCTGATATATGGAAGCCTGTGATTCAGGAGCTGCATATCTTGAGAGAATTATTTAGCAAAGTCTTATTAAATATTTTAAAGTAAAATTTGTTTCTAGAAAATCCTATTTTTAATTTTTCTTTTTTTTTTTTTTTGCAATTATATTCATCTGTAGAATATTTAATTTTTTTAAAACCATGATGATAATTGTGGTAAAGTAATCCCACATTTAATTATTAATTTGAATCGTACAGGGAGCTAGAAAAGAAAACTCTACTTCCCAGCTGAAGTAGTTTTTTTTCTATTAATACAGAGTGTACACTCCAGTGCTTAAAAATTTTAAATGTAAAAAAATTATATTTACATTATTTCCAGTGTATCCACTCAACATTATCGTAGTAGTTAAAAGTATGTTTAATTCTCCATCAGAAAAATGCAAAAGAAGAAAAAATTGAATTGCAAAATGTTTTTAAAAGATTCAAACCTCATAAACATTAAATTGAAAAGAATTATGTTGTCCCTGACATATAAAATTTGAATAATCCTCGATTTTGCTTTAGGATTTTATTAGGGAAAAATTTTTTTTTTTTTAATTTTAGTTGCTTTAAACTAGCATAAGGAAACATTACTTTAATCCATATTATAGAATACATGCCTTAAAGATTTACTTTTTTCCTAAAATATAATTAAATTCCGAACTTAAAAGATACTGCACCGTTACAGTTCGGTTTCGACACGTATGGTGGCTTCTATATGGTGGTTCTTCACACTCATCATGGTATCATCTTATACTGCCCAATTAGCATCTTTCTTGACTGTAGAAACCATTGTACAGCCATTCAAGGACATTGAAGGGCTAGCAAACCAAGATATTATTAAATATGGAGCGAAAAAGGAAGGCTCCACAGTAAATTTTTTCAGGGTAAGCAAGCTAAATTTTACTTCAGGTGTTAATTTAAGAAAATAAAATTAATAATATATTTATGAGTTCGAAATGGTGAAATAAAGTTTAGTTATAGAGAGATTAAAGGTCTTTAAAATAAAATGATTGTAGGATTCAAATGACCCAGTACACAGAAAAATATATGAATTCATGAAGGCCAATCCTGACTGCATGATGGAGTCTAATGAAGAGGGTGTGAAAAGAGTTTTACAAGAACGTAATTACGCGTTCTTCATGGAATCTACAAGTATCGAGTATGAGGTGGAGAGAAAGTGTGAGTTAGGCAAAATTGGAGATGAACTTGATGACAAGGGATATGGAATTGTTATGAGGCAAAGTAAGAAATTGTTCAGTTAACTACTTATCTTATTTTTTATTTGTAATTGTTCAACTATTTATTTGTCTTTAAAAATATCCTTATTATAAAATTAGCCTGTTCGCCTGTGATGTAGTATAAAAACCATGCTACAGATTATTAACCTCTCCTAGCTATAATAAAAATCAAGTTTATTTCTTGAGGCATGCAATCGTACTATTCCTTCTATCTATGATATTAATTATATAATTCATTAAAAACAGAATTAAATACTTAACCATTTCTTAAAATAATTCAATTGATATTAATAGATGAATTAAGCTGTTATATTTTTACTGCACTCCATTAAATCTATGTATTGTAATTTTTTTTTGACAATTGTGATTTTTATTTTAAGTTATTTAATGTAAAATATGTAATAAAGAGTTGTGTAAAAATTTAAAATACTTTTGCAGATTCAACATATAGAAATATATTAAGCAGGAATATAGTGAAACTTCAGGAAAGAGGAAAATTGACAGAGTTAAAGAACAAGTGGTGGAGACAAAAAAGAGGTGGAGGATCCTGCTCCGTAGGTTGATTGAATTACTTTACTTTTCTTAAACATAAAAATTAACATTCATGTTCACTTGTGTAATTTTGTAGAAATACTCATTAATTTTCCACTATACCTTATTAAAAAATTCTTACTTATTCTTATCATTAGAATAATATAATAATTATTATATTTTTAATGTAAAAAAAGGGATTTGTTTGCCAATTGTTTGAGGAATCTGTAAAAATGAAAACGTCTCGCCCAAATTTTAGTTTATTTTCTCTTTTATTATCAAAATTAAATATCAAAATACTTTTATCATTAATAAAACGATTATATCACTTTTCCAAAGTTAGATTTTGGAATTTATTACATAAAAAAACCCTGTAAATTATTATGTTATGGTTTCATTATTTGTTTAAAACTCCTTAAATGTGCACTATATAATAAAATAATAAGCTCATTGTATATGCACATTAAAATATATTTTTAAGTATGTATGATGTAATTTATTTAGAATCTGCAGCATTTTTTTTTAAACTGTGTTCAGATTCTACTTGTCTTGAAACAAAAAAATAAATAAAAAATAAATTTAAAAAAATTTTGAAGAGAAGGTTAGGATTTTGATTTTTCAGATAGTCTACTACAGTTTATTGTCTTAGAAAAGAAAAATAAACTTTAATCATCTGCCCACATGAAATATGACCTTAACCCCTCAAGGGTTAAATTAAAATTAACAAGTTGAAAATTGATCTAATATCCAAACAGTTAGACACACTGTTTGTGGGTGTGTAACGAGTAACTTATTCTTAGTTTTGTCTTATATGTAGGGATTATTATGTAAAAAAAATGGTTTATGCTAGAAACTTCCAAAGTCTTAAATAAATGAAATAATGGTGCTCTAGATATTTCATTAGGCTCAAACCTAACCTATTGTTGTATAATGCACAGAATATAACCGAAAATTAATTAATTGATTTCCATATGATAATTTCCTCCTTAAAGTTTCTAAATTCATGTGCGCTTAGTCAAAGATTTTAAAAACTGGGGTAAAATTTTTACATAGCTATACTTTCTAGTTATATAAAGACACGGTTCTCATAATAAATATAATAAAATCAACATTTTTCATTTCTGTACCTAAACATAGCTCTTATTAGATGTTTATACCCATTAACCTCAGGATTACTACCTCAAATAAGCTGAAATTTAGGATTCTCATAACTTTCATTGTATCTATAATTTGTACCTGAAATAAATTATTTTTAACACATTGTTGTTTTTCTAATTTTATTTAACACACTAATGATAGTAACAACAATATTTTCAAAATACATTCAGTTTACTACAATAGTCAAAATTGACTATAAAATTATAAGTTGTTAAAAAAATTTTAAATGTTTTTAGGAATATTTAAATAAGTTCGAATTCTCTAGCATAGAACTTCAAAAGTTCCCCATGGTGATTATGTTTTATCTTGAAAGTGAAATATTCAATCATATGTATCTGTTTACTAAAAATTTTATTTTTATCATCTATACTAAATGCCTATTAATACTGAAATTGAGCTGGGGAAATTCAAATTTCCTGTAAATTAATGTTTTATTAGTTATTTTTTGTAATATTTTATTGAAAAGGCAAATTTAATTTATTTTATTTTTTATTTTATTTGAAGAAATAAACTATGGTTGTTTAATCAATGACAAGGTTTTTTGTTTATTTAGAATTGAAAATTTTTCAAAAGCATACAAAAACACAAATTTTTAATATACTGCAGTAATAATAAAAAATATGCTTCCTTTTTCAGAGTAAGGAAACAAGTGAAGCCAAAGAGTTATCTCTTGACCACACTGGAGGAGTTTTTGTTGTATTGCTGGGAGGATGTCTGTTCAGTATAGCTATAGCATTTTATGAAATTCTTTGGGATATATCCAAAAGAGATAAGGTAATTATATTTTGCTTCAAAATTGGGAATAACTTAAGTTTTGGAAGTGTACATTTATTTTCAAATCATAAATTGAAAAGACATGCTTTAGACCCTGACGTAACCAAACTTTTCTTTATTTTGTGAGTTTCCTCATGATTTAAACAGTTAGGAAAGAAATAAAATAAAACTCGTCATCTAATTCACTTAGTGCTGGTATCAGATTTCAATGTCTCATTCATACATAATATTAACTCCACTCGCATGGAGCGACCGCTCTGCTTGTCCATCGATGAATGTAAATTAGCTTGGAAGTAATTAATTGACCATCGAGCTTTATGAGGAGAGGTTAGTCAGGGATTCAGTCTTCATCTGATTTAGTTACTGTAGAGCAGGAGTCTCTCTCTCTCCCTATCACCCCGATGTGAAGTGATGGGATGAAATGGGGTATTTGCCCTGAAGAGAAGACCTGAAATTTAAGCCCAAATATTGGCAAAAATAAACATTTTTTTTTTTTTTTTTTTTTTTTAGAAATCAGTTTTAATTCACCAGTTCCAAAGATCGTATCCCTGACTAACCTCTCCTCACAAATTAGCAAGGTGTAATAAATGAAATGGCTATTAGAAGAAAACATCATGTGATTTTGTTTTTCAATTATTAAATTAGTATTTTATTAAAAGGCATGGGATCTCCAGAACATTATCTAGCTACCGGTAGTGTAATGGTTTTATGTACTTCCCAATATATTCTAGTAACAAAATACTAAGAGAATATGTTCTTCAACCATGTTGCTCTTCTAGCCGTTCATTATTAATAATAAAGTTCTCTTCTTGTAAATAATTGTGTAGCAAAAGTTCTAAAAAACTAAATCCTAAGTTTGCTAATTCATATTTTGTGTTTTGAAATATCTCACAGGTGTCATTCAAACAAGAATTGGAAGAAGAACTTATATTCATAATAAAGTGCAAAGGAAATGTGAAAGCTATCAAGAAAATCTGTGACAATAGCAGTGCTGATAAGGAAAGCAAGTTCGACTCAATCTCAAAATCTTTCTGATCTCTTAAAATATTTCCACTTCAAAACTTTCCAGTAAAGGAAACATAGCTGCCCTTGAAATTCGACAATGAGTTGAGGGGTGACCTCATTATTCCCACCACTAATAATTTTTTTTTAACCTCCTTTTCACAGTTAAGGGTAGAGAGATGCTACCTGTAGGTAACTAGCCTCTACGAACAACCACGACTCAGAAAAGGCTTTTATTTTTTGTTGGTAAAAACTGTCTAAGGCGGGACTGGAACCCGTAGCACCAGACCTGAGAGACTCAAACTCGCCTTACCCGGAGGTCCAATCACATCACCGAACAGAACTCTTAAAAAGTAAGGTTTTTAATTTCACTAGGTGAATTTCAAATAAGCCATTGGTTTTATTGATTTCAGCACTTATGGATTTTATGTTTAAGAACTCTAAATTTTGAGTAATGGATTTTTGTTTAAGTGACATGTACTTATATTTGCATGACTAATGGAAATTTCCACACCAATACATGGAAGTATGCTGCTCTTATTGAAAGTTGAGTTTTTTTTTTTTTTTTTTTTTTTTTTTTTTTTTTTTTTTTTTTTTTTTTTTTNATAAAAAAATCTCAAAAAATGTTAAAACCTTACACCTTTGATTTGGGGCTGTACACATAATAATCTTAAGTGATGTCATATGTCACGTGTAAAAAATAAAACAAAATAAGTTTAAATAACATTTAAAAATAAATAAATCTGCTTGTATCCAAATATATTAAACTCAGTCTAAGCCATTCAATTAAGTTATGTTTGTGAACTTGCACCAATAAAATATGTAGCAAATAATTTGTAAGAAAAACATTGTAGAGGCCTAGTCAGCCAAAAAGAATAATATAAAATTAAATTAAATAGCCTCATCAATTAAAAAAAAAAAAAAAAAAGTATTGCAATGAAAAGTTCAAATAAAGATATATGAATAGGGCCCCCATTTACCTGGAGTAATTTTGTCATTTGAACTTTTTTATTGTTCTAGTTAGCCTTGTAAAAAAAAGTTATGAAATGTCCTAAATAATGTTTTCTTAATACATTTTTGTTAGGTAAATATGAAAGTTCAAAGATTAATAATATGGTACAATGAAAAAAAATTAAAATATGTTAATACTCTTCCCCTCTATTAAGTGTCTCATAAGACACTTAATCAATAATTTTAACTCCCATCCTTAAAAAGAGAGAATCTTGTTTCTCTTTATGGTTTAGGTAACAGCCCAAAGATACACTTGCTTATTAGTCTATAAGAAAGACAATGTTGTAAAAAATGAAAAATAGATATCAATCTGCCATCTCCTTACATTAATTTAAGTTTTGCAGTTATTCAACTAATTAAGAGTTTGAAAAATAATATTAATTATATTGTCAAAGATTTAATTAGATAAGAAATTCAACAATAAAAAAATCAGTTCAAAAAATCAAACATCAGTTCCAGATAAATGGGCTCCAAGATAAGATAGAAGAAGTATAAAGAAAATGACATGAATTTTCTTTTCTTAAGTACTTCTTATATTATTTTAACATTTACTAGTGTGGAAAATTTCAACCAGGAAATTTTTCTCTTTAATAAGGGCTTTAAGACTAAATATCCTTCGATAAATAAAGTAAAATTCTCCATCTGTAATAATAACCAATGGCCATTCTACTCTCTTTCGGCAATGCACTATGCAATGATATTTATTTCTATATTATCCAGAGAATTTCCAGTCAACAATTCCAGGTCTCGAGGATTTCACCTTGGGATGTCAAGTACAATAGAAGAGCATTCTGACTGAACTTTCGGAATCCTTTCTATGATAGCTAGACTCTGGCTGACATGCTATTTGAGTCTAGTCACTTTCCTTTTCAAATGCATATATCTTGTGTAACACTTCTGAAAAAATTTACTAATAATTTATTTTTAAATATTGTGAATAATAATTATACCCTGTATGACTTATGCATTACAAGTGTCTTGTAATATATAGGTAAGCTTTTTAAAAAAAATTGTTTAACACTATTTCATTGGCAGTTAATTAAATTCAATTTTTGGAAAAATTCAGGCTCAAGTATGTTACATTTTAATTCTCAGTAATAAAATAACATGTCAAATCATTCCTGTTCTTCAGGGACTCATATGATATTAATTCTTCTTAAGAATGAGTTAAAAACTTATTTGTATTAGTCACTTTAATGTTTATTATGTATATTTTAATGTCTGTTATTAATAAAATTCTCAAAATTGTTGGGCTTTTTCAGAGATCCTTCCCACATACAAAACAGTTCCCAGAGAGCTCAGCCATATTTTAATAAATTTCTTGAAGGCTGGTTTATGGAGTCTAGAATGATTTTTTTTAGGCGATTCCATAAATATCTCAGCAATTGATTCCATAAACATTGCAGCAAGGTCTTTTGCTCAAATTTCTCATGGTATAAAATTATAACATAACATAATTTGTTAGAGTTTTATCACATCAATCTGTCGATTAACAGTTTATTATAGGAGAGAAACAACTGACACAAATAATTTATGAATGTGGTAAGGCAGAAAGATTATGAGCTCAACCCATGATTCTATAGCCGATTGTGTATTACATTCAAGATGATCATGAATGAATCAGGAATTATTAACTTTTTATAAATTAATGTTAAAGATGGTAATTAGAATTAAACAGAAACTGACTCACCTCAAAAAAAGTATATTGCACAGTACTCCTAGGAAGCAGGGTGGAGATTTTTTAAAGAGGAATATTTATTAAACAATTAATGAGAGGGAATAGAATAAAAAATCTATCTGTCCCAGCTAGGAAACGAACCTGGATCCCCTGCTTCCTGGCTGGGACAGATAGATTTTTTTATTCTATTCCCTCTCATTAATTGTTTAAAATTTACGTGGGATAAAATACCACAACAAAATAAAACATTTATAAAGGAATATTTATTATTAAACTGTATTTGAAATGGGAATATTTATACAAACAATTGCATTTTTTGCACATTTATCATGTCCTTAAAAAAATCTATCTTTTTTTATGTAATTATTAAAGTCCTTCAGGCTAATCCTTCCCTTTTTTTAATTTCTTAAGTTAATTAGATTAACAATTTTTTTTTCTCAATATTACCAGAATAAAACTAATTATTTTCATACTAAATCCATCTTTCCACTCAGCCAAATTGAATTTGATTCACTCTGGGCCAAGAAATAACCGTGTGTGTATGATGTTTATATTTATTTGTGTATATATATATATTATAAATTACCTTAGGTTTTAATTTAACTAGGATATCAAATATTTTTCATGTTACTTTACCTTGAGTTTCCAGGGGACACAATTACTTCCTTTTCACGTTACCATTCAAATCAACTGAAGCTTTCAATAATAGAGTGAAATTGCCAACTAGATCACTTTTACCTGCTGTTTTTACTTTGTAGTATTTGGTGAAAATTTAACGGGTAAGCATTTTTTTTTTTAAATATTTAATTTAATAAATAATGCATAAAAGTATTCTTAACAAATTATCTGTGGAGTTGCAGCTAGGGATGATTTGAATTGTTAGATTCATGATTACTCCATTATATTACAAATTATTAATAACCATCATTTATAGCAATAACAAATTCAAAAGTTTTACCATTCTTTCTTTTCTAAAAATTATATTAACAATCCACAAAAAAGAAACTATACACCATTTTTATTATTCGAGCTTAGAGGATAACTACTTAGGAATTATTTCCATAGAATATTGTATTGTAGAAGAGTGCATTTCTGTAGAATATTGTACTTATTAGTAATGTGAATATATAATTTCTATTGGAGTCGAATGTTCACAGAAAATGTCAAGTATTTCCGATGAATCAATCACGATAAATGTTATCTGCCTAAAGCTAAACATATCAATATACCTACTAAAAAAATGTAATTAGTTATGTACTTCATCATTTCTTGAGTGGTAGTCCCTTGATAGCCAAGACCCATGTGGAACAAATGTGTAAACACACCAATTTATTCACCATGATCTTTATGAACTTGGGTTTGATAATCACCCGCAAAAATAATTGTCATTCACTTAAGGTATATGTGTTGTACCAACTCTTCCTCCACAAATCACATCTTCAGTTGTGTTTAAGAGGAAAATGTCCAGTAAAAAGTGAGGCATATTTAGTTGAGGGCCAAGGTATTGTTTAGCCTTCTGAACAATATTTTCTTTCTAGCTAGAGAATTTAATAAATTTTTTGGTGTTTACCCAATAGGCTTTTTATTCGAACACAGCAATTTCTTACCAAAATAAGGATAAGAAATTTATCTCTGCAGAAAAGCTTTGGACCAATCATTGTGCCTTCTGTACCTTTCCTAGCCAGTGTATCGATAACCTCATTACCCTGAACACTACTAGGGTAACTAAGTTGTTTCGAGTTTCCTAAGCAATCTTTGAAGTCACTGCATGGGTGATTAACACCCTTAGAGCAATGAAGGCAGATTTTTAGGCCATATGAAAATGCTCTTTGTATACATGTTTAAAATGTAATAGGGTAAAGCCGATACAAACAGGTGTTCAATAATATCACAGAGAAATAACACTTGTATTAATTTGCTTCCAAATTAGAATGACACCTTGGCAAAGTGCATTACTTTTCACTGGTCCTTACTATCTACTCTCATATCTTTTCCAGAGGCCTTATCTACAATCCACTTACATCTAAGGTAAACTTCTTCCCATATGCACTTAAGATAATACCTAACATGCATTTTCTTTACTAATTAAATACAATTATTATTTTATTAATAAGATAATGGGGTTATTATTAATAAACTAAAACTTTCATTAGAAAACATTTTTACTTATAAAAATTTTCAATATCTGTAAAACCTCTGCCTCAGCAGAATGTTTCTAGAAGTATTCTCTTTCAACATGAATTCCTATGAAGAATGGATCCTATACTGTTTGGAGATAGCTGGGAATATAATTTTAATTGTCACCTTTAACGGTAATTTATAAAAAATTAATAATTCCTGTTTCATTCATGATCATCCTGATTACAGTACACAATTGGCTATAGAACCATGGGCTAGGCTCATGATCTTTCTGCCTAACCACATTCAGAAATGATTTGTGTCAGTTGTTTCTCTCAAATAAAAAACAGGTTATAAACTTATATTATCCTCTAAATAAACGGTATAACATAATAGTTTTTTTTTTTCTGTAGATATTATTATTAGATGTTTTTTGTTGGGGTAAGGTCAAGGTAGATCCAAAAAAATTAAATTTTTAAAAATTTGTATTTTTTTTTTTTGGATTTACCATGACCGAACCCTAACAAAAAAAAAATCAAATACTATAACATATCACACAAGCTACTAGTTAAAAGCTAGCCTTAAAAATGTTCTCTATTTTACCTTATATTTAAAAAGAGTTAGTAAAATCTATTATTCCTTGTTAAGAATGTAGGCAATGTATATAACTCTGATGTGAAGTATCAAATTAATAACTGTAAAAATAAAAATCCATTGAAGAAACAATAAATTTTGATAAAAAAATTAATTAAATATGTTGTTTGTTAGTTTATATTCTTAATTGAAAATAAACTGTTGTAATTAACCTGAAAAATCAAAACACTAACATCAAATTTGATAGATTACACAGAAAAAAAATTTTTTTTTGTGCCTAGGATTTTAACTACATTTTGGGCATTGATATGAAATCTTCTTTTTTTTTCCATCAGCTCTACTTTTTTAGATCAATGACTTTTTAACGTACAGGTCTAAATCACATATATAATGATTGGTTTTTGTATAGTACCAGAGCTCTGTGAGGGCGAGTTTTTCTCATCTGATCACCTATCTGATACTAACGAAGGTGTCATTGGCATAGTGAATGCCATTAATTTCTCAACCTTTCAACCATAATGAGTTAAATGACCTCACCAGAGATGTCTATCTGTCAAAAAGAGCTTCTGAATTACTGGCTTCCAGGTTGAACGACAAAAATTTACTTGAACAAGGAACCAAAATTTCATTTTAATTTCCTATTAAGATTATTGCTGGAGTTTAAAAAAGGACTGTTCAAAAATTCATTGAAGAATGTCATGGAAAAGAAGTTTCCGAAGTATTCAGTGATTAACTAGTTGGTTTGATTTTTATATGATGCTTTGTTGATAGCTTGTTTGTTTTCTTTATCTTTGTATGTAATAATGTATAATTTATTAGCAAAAATATAACAATAATAAAATAGTTTAATAATTCTGTGTTTAGCTTTTATTTGATACATGGATTTAACTTAAAATAGTGTACCATATATTTCACTAAAATGTTGTATTTAAAAATTTGAGTTGCTAGGCAAAAAGTAATACCATATTTGAATTCAGGGCATCAATTACATATGAAAACATCTCCAAATACCCGGACACCAAAATAGATGTTGGCCTGTGCTAAATAACTTAGAACTTAGGATTCAAAAATTATTTCAGCGAACCAGTCAACATTTTTTGAAAACGTCTGAACAAAAAAATTATAAGAATTAGTTATGCAAAAGTTTCAACCTACATACACTTAGTTCTTCAACAGTGATGCACCAGCCATAATCATCTTACCTTTTACTTCAAAATGAAATAAACTGCTCTATCTAACTTGTAAAATCAAATTAGTCAATAACTTATCAATGTAACCATCTTTCTTGAAACAAAGAAAATGCTTTGAAATCATGATAATTGTGGTAAAGTAATCCCACATTTCATAATTTATTTGAATCATACAGGGAGCTGGAAAAAAAACTCAAGCTCAGGCGGGGAGAGTTTTTTTTCTAGCTCCCTGTATGATTCAAATAGAAAATGCTTTAGTTTTTGCTGCTCCTACTTGCCAGAATTTTGATTTCATAGGCCAATTAATATTTATTTTCTAAAATACAAACTAAAATTATTTGGTAGTTTGTAAAAAAANTCTTTTTTAGACTTTATTTTCAACTGTACAAAGAAACTGCCCATAAGAAAAGGATAATTAAGTTATTGCATTTTATTCTAATCTATAAAACAAAATGAAAACAAACATATTTGTACAAAAATCTTAGAATATAAGTGAAGAATCTGTGATTTATAAAACTTACATTGATTATGATGATGATCATTTAAAAAATTATTTCACTCAATATAAGCATTATGTTAATTTTTACATATACCTTCCATTTTACTAATCAGGATTATACAAGAAATTAAAAAGTATATATATATCCCCTTTCTACCATTTTAATTGAACATAAGAGAAATAATTATAGATATATTAACAAATTGGAAAATAAATGGGGGTTACAGCCCATGTCATAAAATCATAACTTAAAATAAATTTATAGAAATTAATAATCTCAAGATTCAATTTTATAAAGATGAAAGTTGTTACTCAATATTCAGTGTGTATGTTAAAAACATTTTTACAATTAACCAAATGATAAAGTAGTATTACTAAGTATTTAAGTAGAAATTTGTACTATAGGAAAGACACCTTCTGTTTTCACTAGTTTTGGCATCTTAAAACTTATATCAGACATCACAATTTTTCCTACGACACATAAATGGGTGGGCTAATCACATATTATTTTTAAGGCGTTTTATTGCTAAGAGAAAAAATCAATTCCCTCATTACTCAATAATAAATTTCTTTTCATTTATAAAATTATCCTGCTTAACACTAAACTTTCAATAAAATACATCACCAAGTGGGTGGGTGATTAATGTTCCCTCTTATCAACAATGTCATTAAAATTAAGACAAATTTTTATCTTAATTTGTTCCTATACTTAAATAATGCTAAATTTTAGTTGTTAAGATAACATAGATATACACAGTAAAATGTATTGGCAGGTACTTGAGAATGAGCACAGATCAGTTATTGCACTGATCCAACAATGTCAAGTCATCAAACCAACCCTGCATCCACTCACATACACAATGCAGCAGCAAATTTGAGGAAAACTCTTCAAGTTCAAATTTATCTATCAGGTGAAAAATCTGAAAAATAGATACTTACAATTTAGATACAGGTTTGAGGTATTTTACTCTAGTTCCTTCTCTTTTTTCTTTTTTTTTTTTTTTCCATTTTGTTCGAATTATTATGAAAGAACAAAAACAACAAATAATTCTAATAATATTTAAAAAATAGTTTATACTGCCTTTTGATTCAATGAAACACACTAAAACTTCTATTATAATACAAACAAAATTACCTTTAAACACCCAAGTAATATAGTATTCAACTTTCAATAAACTAACCAATATACTTATAATAACCTGTTACATTATAGGTAATATTAACTATTATTTAACATTTTATTTCAAAGAGTAACCCCATTTAATCAGCCACACTGACAAGATAAGTAAATTTAAAGGTCCTTTAAATATTAAAAGACAAAAATAAAATTCACTTTCAACTTTTCATGAAAATAAATAAAATATACAAATACATGTGATGAGCAAAAAATAAGCTTAGCAGCTTGAAAAATAAATAAAATTACAAAAAAGTATATACATAATGACAAACATTACATTTTTAAAAATAAATAAAAACAAAATATCCTTTATGAGGAAATTACAAATAGTCAAGTATTCATGATTTTTTTTTTTTTTTTTATGAGATCTGTTTCAAGAGTACTTACTTTATGAATTAATAAGATAAAACTACAATATTTATCAATTTTAAATATGACACATTATTGCCATGCTAAGCACTAAGATTGTAAATGTTTTTTTTTATTTCCATATTGAGTTAGTAAGTTTTTTTTTTTATTAAATAATTACATTACCTAGTACCTGAGACAAGGCTTTTTTCCTGGGGGATAATTCAGCCACTATTTGATCCTGTATTAAATTACATACAGTAATTGTGTAAATATAGCTAATTAAGTATTGATTTGATCTTTTTGGCTAGAAAATACATAAGTACACGCACATTATTTATTTTTGTTACAAATACATACATATTGCTTGGCAAGGCAGATAAAGTGAATACAGCAGTCATGGTACCATACCACACTAAATGTACAGAAAATAACATTCAAAAATATTATTGTGGCTATTATTTTTCATTTTATAACAGAATAATAACCATATGGTAGCCAATCCGACCCTTCAGACAACTAAAATTTTTCAACTAACAAAGAAAAATCTCATTTGATCTGTACAGTCAATAGCTATTTATATTATCCTATAGTCTCCTCCTTCAGTTTTAATTCTACACCAACATTCAAGCCAAAAAAATAAAAAAATCTCAAAAAATGTTAAAACCTTACACCTTTGATTTGGGGCTGTACACATAATAATCTTAAGTGATGTCATATGTCACGTGTAAAAAATAAAACAAAATAAGTTTAAATAACATTTAAAAATAAATAAATCTGCTTGTATCCAAATATATTAAACTCAGTCTAAGCCATTCAATTAAGTTATGTTTGTGAACTTGCACCAATAAAATATGTAGCAAATAATTTGTAAGAAAAACATTGTAGAGGCCTAGTCAGCCAAAAAGAATAATATAAAATTAAATTAAATAGCCTCATCAATTAAAAAAAAAAAAAAAAAA
>KZ809619.1:80758-91751 GCA_000696205.2 Oncopeltus fasciatus
ATACATTTTTTTTTTTTGGGGGGGGGCATGAATCATTAATCTACCAAAACAATATAATAATAAAAAAAATAACTGTTATTGATAATGTTTTACATGTTAATTTTACATTTTAACACATTATTAGTTTTTTAAATTGACACTTTTACAAAATGTATATTTTGTGCAACCTGTAATGTGCTGGTTCTAGTAATAATAATAATATAAGTTAATATATAAAAAAAAAATAACTGTAATACATAAATTAGGGCGTAATAATCTAAGGGTTGATCGCCCCTAAACCCGATCCTACCTACCATAAATATTTAAATTAGCGTGTACTACGCTTGATAGAGAAGCTACCCACTGACAGTACTCCTAAATCACTATTTACAATATTTACAGTTTTTTTTTTGTTTTGTTTTTTTCATATTAAAATTATGAAGTGTTGTCAATGAGGTCACAAGGCCATTTTCTATTCAGGCGGCGTTATTAGGTTGGGTAATACTGGATAGAGTTTGGGCTAAAGGATTGGGTTGGGATGCATGGGGAGAATACATTAAAACTTTAATGTTTGGCAAGTTGTGATGACGTCTTTAACAAAAGGGATTTCAAGGTCATTGTGGAGTAAGGAGTTTGCGAAGTAATAGGGTGCATTAACTGTGAATCTGAGGATTTTGGATTGGAAGGACTGTATTCTTTGGATGTTGGATAGTTTAGCAGTTCCCCACAGTTTGACTCCATAATTCCAGATAGGTCTGAGTAACATCTCATAAAGGGTGAGTTTGTTAGTCACACAAAGCTTTACAAGCTGTTCAACCACAGTTGACTTGTGGTTTAACAGCTTGTAAAGCTGTCCAAATCTATTATTTAGTTCCTGTCTTTTGATTTTTGTATGTGTTCCATGTTAGTCAAGATGAAAGCCCAGGCACCTGACACAGTCGGAAGTTGGGGTGGGGATATCATTAAAGTAAATTCCACCAGGCTGTTTCTTCCTTAGTATGAACATAACATGACAGGATTTGCCTTCGTTGACCTTAATGCGTCATCACTGGCACCATCACTATATGTCCATGAGAGGTAGGAGATTTTTCTTGGCAGTAAGTGAGTTATCATCGGAAGAAAGGATGGCTTGGTCAACCGGAAAGGTTGCAAGAAGGGTGTTAGGATGAAAGGGGTTATATGCAGTGTACAGGATGTAAAGGATGGGGCCGAACACACTACCTTATGGAACTCCCACCTCCATTGGTCATATTTGGAGCAATATCCTTGTCGGGCCCTGAAGAATCGATCAGTTAGGTAGGAGCAAAGGATAAGGTAAAAAGTGCTTGGGGAGGATGGATTTTAATTTGAAAAATAGTGTGCGATGCCAGACCCTGTCAAATGCTTGCGACACACACAAGGAAGGCACCAACACAGTTACAGCTTGTTCTCGAAAGAGGAAGATATGCAATCTACAACACGAAACACTGGTTGGACCATGGAGTGTTTGGCTTGGCAACCAAACTGGTGTTTTGGAAGTATTTGCTGAGTGTCCAGGATTGGTATTAGCGGGAAAGGATATATTTGACCTCAGAGGGGGGAGACGGCTTTAGGAGGTAGAAACATAGGAAGAGGGAAATATGTATTATTACAAATATAATTAATTTATTAATTATATAAAAACAATCAAAATTAGAATAGAATAGACATAAAATAAATTACATATTGAACATTGGGCATGTTGTTAAAAATAAATAAACAAGTGTAGTTAGTTTTCAGGTTATTAAATGAAATTTGTTGAATGAACATCTAAAAATTTATCTTCAATAAGTTTTTGGTGTAAGCAATCTCTTTGTACCTAACTTACATTCAGCAAAAGTTTTATTTTAAAGCATATTTTTGGGCTCATTCATTACTNAATAAATAAATAAAAATAAAAATAAATTCAATATATAACTGTATATTTTGAAATGAAGTAATCACTAGTTTAAATCATCCAAGGTGTTCTCAAAGTAGAACTATTACAGAAGAAACGTTGAGAATATTGAAATATAGCCCACATACTGATTAACCAATGTTATGTTTAAATTGATTTCTAGAATATACCTAAGTTTACATTTGTTTAAAATGATGAATATTTCATATTATCCTTCTCAGAAATTATAGTTATTTTAAGGAAAAAATACAAAGAAAAAGATAAATATTTTGAAAATTCTACACTTACCCTGCTACAAATAACGTGGGATGAAATAGTCGAGCCTATCAAAAAAGATATCAATAATATATGTAAAACTATGTTCAATACTTTAAATTTTTCTTTAGCAGTAGAGTCTTCTGATTGGGATTCATGAATTTTCCCCACGTGATTCTTTAAAACTTTCTCTTCAGAATATTCAATTTTCTAAAATCATAAATAATTTGATATACACATTATGGATATTTAGATTACACAAATTTCTGTAAGCATGACATTTTGCAACCATGCTTAAGTGTTATAAATAGAGATAAATAAAAGTAAGAAAACAAAATTGGACACATTTTAAAAGGGGTGTAAAAATAAATTACCTTTTCTCAACCGCATATATTTGTATTATATTCATTGATATAAAATACAATTAATATTTAACATTCATTGCTAATTAATGAGTTTAACAATTAATATTTAAATCCACTTGTTATCTACTGTCATAAACAAACTACTAGCCAATTTCTCTATTTCAACTTCCGAAAAAAAAAATTTTTCCCTTGAAAAAATGGGGCTTGAATCAAAAGAAGTAGTAACCCAATGGTGCAAGGTCTAGACTAGGGTTCAAACCCATGAGGTTATTTAAAATTTTTCTTTAGCTCTTTTTCTTTAGAAGTGTGAGGATGAGTATTATCTTATTGGAATAAAACTCTATTTCAATATATCAAAGCAGGATAATACTCAGATAACTTCACATACAATCTTTACAGCTGTTCGCAGTAGAGTTCAGAATTCTCACAACATCCATCAGAAACAAATTTGCGATGAATAACATTTTTACAATTCCAAAGAAGGGAAAACATGGTATTTTTTTCTTCTTTTATTGTCCTCTTGCAGCAACCAGAAAAGCAGTTTGACCATTTGCCATTGCTCATTCCGATTTTTGCCAGTTAACACACTTTTCATCAGAGGTGACAATTTTCTGGTAAAATAACCAGAAGATTGTCACCTTCTCTAAATAAGAAGGATTTTTCAATAAATTTCTAACCTGTTCCTTAGCTGATTGCTGAGGAGTAAGTACATGAGGAACCAGTCTACTCCTATTTTTCACTTTCCCTATGGAGAGTAGATGGTGACTAACAGTATCTTTCAACACACTTGGCAAGTTCGCTAGTATTTGTAAAAGGATTTGACTCAACAGCTTCCATCAATGGTCACTTGATGACCCTTCTTCCTGTCTCATCTCCACTGCTATATTTTTCAAACCAAAGCTTCAAATTTGCTGGTCAAGGACACCTTTCCCTTTCATATTTAATAATTTCACGAGTTGCTTTGGGAGTAGTGAGTTTTTTCTCCCAGTAAGTAAGGATTAAAATATTAACAGAATCTTGAATTTAAATTTAATATAAATATACATTTTTTTTTTTTGGGGGGGGGCATGAATCATTAATCTACCAAAACAATATAATAATAAAAAAAATAACTGTTATTGATAATGTTTTACATGTTAATTTTACATTTTAACACATTATTAGTTTTTTAAATTGACACTTTGCTTGATATTTGCTTTTATTATTATTATTTATTATTACACACCAAGTTTTGTAGGGAAGAAAAAAAAAAGAAAATAATAGAACTAAGTTACCTATGACTAGCTCAATCACCATTTACTAATTGGCAAAAGATTTTATCTGGGATAGTTTCTTCCTAGAAAGTCTTCTATATTAACACAATGGAAAGTCTCATTGAAAATCTAAAAAGAAAATAATGACAGCTTCTTGGCCTCTAGATTGCTTGTATTTGAATCGTTTGTAATTAGTGATTGCAATATGATGGAGAATATTAAGTATTTTTATTTTTCAACTGTCAATAGTTATCTAAAGGTAGACACCCAATTCTAAACAACCAAGGCTCAGCAAGTTTTTAGTTTGCAATAAAAAACATAAGGATTGGCTCAGGATAGAATTTGAACCTAATGTGACAGGATTGAAGACCGAAACACATTCCCTCACAAACCAGGCACTAGATAAAATTGTACAAATGTCTTCTTCAAAATAGAAAATTGAGAATAAGCAATCTAGCTACTTTCTACAAATTTTCTGATTAATTCATTGACTGGTGAAAACAGGTATATAGTAACATGTACACACCTGTAACACTTATTTTTTTATGCATTAAAAAAACACTTCTTTAATTACAAAAAAAAATGTATTACTGGGAAAAAAATATTCATTAGGGCAATAATAAAAGTTGAAATGCAAATAATAAATGCCTCACTTGAGACTTATCAGGAAAGGAACCAATTGAGCAAGTAAATTTAATTAGTCAAATATAATAAAAAAATATTAAAGGCCCTGAAGAATCGATCAGTTAGGTAGGAGCAAAGGATAAGGTAAAAAGTGCTTGGGGAGGATGGATTTTAATTTGAAAAATAGTGTGCGATGCCAGACCCTGTCAAATGCTTGCGACACACACAAGGAAGGCACCAACACAGTTACAGCTTGTTCTCGNCCATGTAATTTAATTAATATAAAAATAATAGGAAAAAGTAAAGGCAAGAAAATGAGGGCATCATTAATTTATCTTAAGACATGAAAAGATCAACTGGAAAAAAAAAATTTGTATCTTAAATTTGGATCAATTCACACAATTTAATTAAAAAAAAAAAAAAATACTTACTCTCAACACTCTCTTTTACACGGGTAACTATATCACTTGGAGGGGGAGTTACTGACTTAGTTTTAGACTTGGCATTCCTAACAGGAGAAACTTTTTTTTTATCAGATTTTTCTTCAACTTTATTAGAGATAACTAATTTCCTGCGACCTGAAGAGCGAGATCTTGAACGTCTTGGAGGAGACTTAGCCTCCTTGTTAACTCTACGAGAAGGTGAAATTCCTTTCCTTGGTGAAACAAACTTCTTGGGAGAACCAGATTTCTTGGGAGAAGTTTTACCACCCCCTTCTGATGGGCGCCCAGGAAGTCTTCTTAATGACCTCGAAGGTCTCTCCATTATAACTTAAAAAAAAAAAAAAAACCATTGTTCTAAAAACATATATACATCCTTAATAATAAAAAGAAACTTACTAAGTAACAAGAAAAACTAATGCAAAGTACATAATCAAACAAGTTAAAATTATAATTTTAATGAACAATTACAAATTGGCAGCGTGGCTAAAACACGTGGTAACTCAAGTGAATGTTCAGAAGCGAATATTAGCCCAAAATAGAAAGCAAAATCTTTGCTATATTTATAGAAAACGACGCCGAGAGATAAGGTTAGAAAGAGATAAGACAATGAGTGATTATCACTACAAACTTGCAATTACCATAAAAATAAGACATCAAACATTTCTATAATATGAAATAATAGCTAAAAAGTAAAATTTAAAAACACTAACCTAAATTTGAAAAATTATATAACTTTAAACAAGTAAAATACAAAAGGACGCCACAAGTTCGAGGCCAAACTAACGGTCAGTTTAGTTTACAAACATTGAAAATTTAAAAAAAAAATCAATAATCTTGCAAATAAGTAAGTCAGATGGAAGAAAAATTTTTTAGAAAAGTAACATTTATTTTAATTTTGAAAACTGGAAATTGAAAATATAACCCTTCTAACTAATATCAATAAGTAAAATCGATTTTCTTTCATATTCAAAAGGTCATAGCTATCTCAGACCTAAAGAGGATTCTATAGTGGAAATTAATTTTTATTATTTCATTTTACTGCTGCCTCATTCAGTAATAAAGAATCAAAGGGAAGACGCTATTAATTGTTGGTAAGATATAGCATTTATCCATACCTACGAATAGTAACCCTTTAACCTGTAGGCATTACCAAGTCCTAGGAAGCTTTAATTATAAGGTCTAGATATGATGAGAGTAATCGGTTGGAAATTATATTTATTATTATTACTGTTTATTAGAATGTTAAATAAGGGCAAAATCTTAAAATATCTACACGAGACAGATGCAACTGTCGGCCTTAAGCTTATCTCTTTGCATCTTATGAAATGCATTGAATTCTTACCTCTACACTTTCAACATTGTTAGACACTGATTTCAACCTAAGGGATGATCTTGTAGCAACATTAATACCAGGTCTGGGTGTCACACTTCTATGAAGAACATCATTGGTCACTTCTTCAAAGCGAGTTAAACTGCTCCTCACAAATGTATCTATTTCTGGGCTTAGTGACTTAGTAAACTCTGAAGTAAAAATAAAAAGCACATGTAAATATCAAATTGAAACAATACAAGTGGGTCACATTTTAAAATTAATTTTTTATATGGAGTAAACAAAATAGCTATGAAATAAATAAATTATGGGTGATTTCACACGTTACTACACAATGATAGTAGTTAAGGCACATCCAAATATATTACAGAAATTTCTATTTCTTGTAATTTTCTACAACTTTACTAATTTATTATTTTACAGAGGCTTTTAACCTAATATACTATTTATATTTTTTTACAGGCAAATAACAAACAAAACATATAAAAGCACCATTATTCCATTGCAACTTTATTTTGGTCTACTAGTTTCATGTCTAATAATAATGCCTGTTAACAGCTTAATATATAATTTTGTACAATAACGGTAATTACAAATTAAAATTGGAACCTTCCTCCAACAAGGCTACATAATATGAAGAACTGCTTAAAAGGGGAGGTTAGGGTGCCTTAGGTAATCAATGAGCTGAAGTTAACGTTTACCTAATAATTGATATTGTCGAAGCACAGATTTATTTTTTATTGTAAATCAATTTTTTTTTAATAGAGAAAATGTATTTTATTTCTAGCTTAGGCTTTTTAACTAGGATTTAACATTTTCAAAGTCAAACATTTCTAAATGCATGGTTTGTCAGGGAGGTTTAACACTCTCTATTATCTATATTTTTTTTATTTCTGCATTATTTTAAGTTTTTGTGAAGATTCACCAATATAGACAGAACATTCATGTTTTGAAATTAATCTGGTAAATATTATTTTTAGTCACATTTAATGATTTTAGAAACAATCTTCAATTGTTCATTTCAATTGATGTACAACCTTTACATTCAATTTTATTTAAGTGTGTTTTTCATCAAACATTTTACAAGAAGTTGTTTCCTATAATTTGTTGGAATAAATTATATTTTACACTTTGGTAATAATTCTGATAATAATGAAGTATTAAACAATATCAAACTTTCCTCACTACATGATTTAAGCAATCAATGAATTTAAGCTAGGGTTTGTACTATGAAGCTCAATATCAAATTTAAAATGTAACTACTCCTGCTTAAAAAAAGACAGGTCTGCCTAACCTTTTATTTAACAATGGTAACACAAGTATGTAATTAACAAATATTTAAAGTAAGAATCTACCCCCCCCCCCCCCTAACATCAAAACTATGTTTTTAAGATGGGAAGTAGAACAGTGCGGTAGATCACTTTCTACATAGATTAACATTTTGATATTGTTCATAGCAGAAAGGCTGTAACTTTAAAACTGTAACAAGAATATAATCTTTGATAAATATCAGAAGACCCCCCCCCCCTCAAAGTCTCCCTGAATAATAAATTTAGCAAACTGGAAGTAAATCACTAGAGCACACCTTCTTGTATCCTAATTAGCGATCTCATCTAAAAATTTTTAAAATTTTGAACAATATACCGACAACTGGATTTGGTCCAGATAGATTGAGCGGTCAAGCTTATAATTGGTAATTTGCCTTGTCAAAAAAAAAAAAAAATTATGTGGCAACCATGTAATTTAATTAATATAAAAATAATAGGAAAAAGTAAAGGCAAGAAAATGAGGGCATCATTAATTTATCTTAAGACATGAAAAGATCAACTGGAAAAAAAAAATTTGTATCTTAAATTTGGATCAATTCACACAATTTAATTAAAAAAAAAAAAAAATACTTACTCTCAACACTCTCTTTTACACGGGTAACTATATCACTTGGAGGGGGAGTTACTGACTTAGTTTTAGACTTGGCATTCCTAACAGGAGAAACTTTTTTTTTATCAGATTTTTCTTCAACTTTATTAGAGATAACTAATTTCCTGCGACCTGAAGAGCGAGATCTTGAACGTCTTGGAGGAGACTTAGCCTCCTTGTTAACTCTACGAGAAGGTGAAATTCCTTTCCTTGGTGAAACAAACTTCTTGGGAGAACCAGATTTCTTGGGAGAAGTTTTACCACCCCCTTCTGATGGGCGCCCAGGAAGTCTTCTTAATGACCTCGAAGGTCTCTCCATTATAACTTAAAAAAAAAAAAAAAACCATTGTTCTAAAAACATATATACATCCTTAATAATAAAAAGAAACTTACTAAGTAACAAGAAAAACTAATGCAAAGTACATAATCAAACAAGTTAAAATTATAATTTTAATGAACAATTACAAATTGGCAGCGTGGCTAAAACACGTGGTAACTCAAGTGAATGTTCAGAAGCGAATATTAGCCCAAAATAGAAAGCAAAATCTTTGCTATATTTATAGAAAACGACGCCGAGAGATAAGGTTAGAAAGAGATAAGACAATGAGTGATTATCACTACAAACTTGCAATTACCATAAAAATAAGACATCAAACATTTCTATAATATGAAATAATAGCTAAAAAGTAAAATTTAAAAACACTAACCTAAATTTGAAAAATTATATAACTTTAAACAAGTAAAATACAAAAGGACGCCACAAGTTCGAGGCCAAACTAACGGTCAGTTTAGTTTACAAACATTGAAAATTTAAAAAAAAAATCAATAATCTTGCAAATAAGTAAGTCAGATGGAAGAAAAATTTTTTAGAAAAGTAACATTTATTTTAATTTTGAAAACTGGAAATTGAAAATATAACCCTTCTAACTAATATCAATAAGTAAAATCGATTTTCTTTCATATTCAAAAGGTCATAGCTATCTCAGACCTAAAGAGGATTCTATAGTGGAAATTAATTTTTATTATTTCATTTTACTGCTGCCTCATTCAGTAATAAAGAATCAAAGGGAAGACGCTATTAATTGTTGGTAAGATATAGCATTTATCCATACCTACGAATAGTAACCCTTTAACCTGTAGGCATTACCAAGTCCTAGGAAGCTTTAATTATAAGGTCTAGATATGATGAGAGTAATCGGTTAGAAATAATCGACATTGAAAAAAAAAAATTAAGCTATTACGTTTGTTAACAAATTGGGATAAACTTCATTGCACTTAGTATTGAAAACATGCTTTCCATGACATGTGTATGACGTTGTCCAGCATTTTTATTTATAATGATTTACCCCTATCGTCCGCAAAATTCTTTACAAGTGTAGTCCCAAAGTAATTTTCTCCTAGTTTTTCACGAAAAAAAATGTGTGTAATATAAAGAAAAAAAAATCCGCAAATATCATGACGCCATAAAGACGTACGCAACCAAGGACAAGTTATAGTTTTACCTTTAATTATTTCACTTTACATATTTTCCGCAAAGAAATCAAACTATTAATTAACGATGGTGCCTTAACGTGACCTTTGAAATATTTTTAAAGATCTTCACCTAATTTTCTTATGAGAAGCTTAAACTATGGTCCATTCAAATTTCAAAATGTGCTCTAGCATTCCCATTATTCATCCTAATAAAGAATTTTAATATTTAAGCTAATTTTTGTAAATTTTTCAATGAGTTAATTAAAGGCTAAAATATTTCAAGAGGGAGGGGATTTAAAGGGAGATCAGAATTTAAATCGTAATATATTTGTTAATGTTAGCATTACGAAAAAATTAATACAACCCAATTTAATTATATCATATTTTAAGAACAAATGCATTCAATAATATTTTCATGAATAACATAATAAGGCGATGTAGGTTGTTATGAACAAGCCATATTTCAGCTTAATAAACATATTTGGTAGTTATTTCTTGCCGAATGCAAATTCAGTTAAAATCGGACCAAAAGATTTTTCGAAATACACAAAATGGTATCAATATTAATAGCTTCATTTCCTTGTAGCAAATGTGCTATTGAATATAAAATTAAAAGAAGTTTCAAGAAAAAATAAAGACACTTGTAATGAAAGACTGCAATGACTGAATTCAGTCTTGCTCAATGGATGGGATGGCTAACATCGGACGTGGAGGAAGGAGGTTAGAGGATGATAAAAATTATAGCAAAATACATGTCAAATTTAATTTTATAACAAATAAGCAATTAAGGAAGCATCAATTCTTCGCTTTATAAGTTTTTTCCTATAGCCAAACAGTCTGCGTTACAAAACATGTCAAATTGATGAAACAAAATTTATTAAAAAAAAAAAAAAAAAAACGCATATTAAAAGACATATTTAAAAGTGTTATTTAGGGTGTTGGGCATGCTCTCTAATAA
Organism: Oncopeltus fasciatus; assembly: GCA_000696205.2. Classification (NCBI taxonomy): domain Eukaryota; kingdom Metazoa; phylum Arthropoda; class Insecta; order Hemiptera; family Lygaeidae; genus Oncopeltus; species Oncopeltus fasciatus. The sequence goes on from KZ809619.1 coordinate 91,271, forward strand.
AAAAAAAATTCAGTATTTAGTTTCAAATGGAGAGTTTTTGACCTTATAGATTATTAGTAGAGAATTGTTGGGGTTCGGTGAAGGAAGTTTCAAAAAATAAAATATTAAAAAATGTGAATTTATTAATATCTACTTGCGTTTCGGCATGCAATTTAAGCCATCTTCATATCTATCGTGAAGGCGAGAGGGCACATCGTGTCAATGTATCAAATGTTCATTACTGGGTTTCTGTAACGTTGAAGTAAAGGTTCCAATTTAAGCTGAAACATGGGCAGATAATAAAATACATATTTTTAATATTGTATTTTTTTGGATCAACCTTGACCGAACCCAGACAAATATTATCTACCTTCAGTGTTTAGGTTTTCCTATGCCAACGTTGAAAATTCATTGTTGCTTGAAATTAGCTGTGATGAGCGGGGGAGGAGTTAAGTAAAATACCAAAATTTTTATCAAAACGAAGATAATTTATATATATATA
>KZ809619.1:93453-114565 GCA_000696205.2 Oncopeltus fasciatus
TATATATTATATATATAAATGAAATCTTCGTTTTTATTTTAGTTGAGAAACAGTTAGTAGAACCAAACAGATATAAAATATAACTTCCTGAAGTTTGTGTTTTGAGATATTTTTACTAAAAACGATCGTTAAGGAATAAATTTACGAATGAACTAGTATCCATACAGTCTATAGCAAAGCTTATTAAACACATATATTTACGCTCATTATTCTCTTCGGCATGTAAATTAAATCACGTTTTTACTGTTATGTTTATCCTTTCACGAAGAAACGAGATATTACCTTAGATTATGCAGGTCCTACGCGACGAATTTTTTTTTTTCTCTCTTCTTTTAATAGGAACAATAATGGCTGTATTACAAGGCTAACCATTTTTCCACTATGACTTACTTTGTTATCTTGAAGTTTAATGACATTCATAATAGATGTTTTTTTGTTGGGGTTCGGTCAAGAATGATCCAAAATTACGACTTAAACGTTGTGTATTCGGTAGATAATTAATCAATTAAATTAATTAAAATACACATATTTTTAAATTGTATTTTTTGGATAAACCTGGACCGAATCCCAACAAAAACAAATATACTATTAATCTCTAGTTGAAAAACTCTCCATTTGGACTTAAAGTAAAGGTTCCAATAATAATGTTATTCATTGTCTACAATTTTCTTTTTTCTCCTTGCTACCATTTGAATTCTAAATTTTTTTTATACGAACAGAGAATTTAGTGATGTATTTGCTCTTTGTACTGTTACGTGACTACATTTCCATAAATTACGTTGCAAACCTTAGTCCTACAGATTAAGTTGAACCTCCTTGTTTTAGAAAGCTGATGTTCATTAGTGATGGACATAAACCGCCGCTTGTTTAATATTTTTCTGTAAATTGCTTTTGTGTCATGTATATTTTTCTTTGTGCTATGGACCTGAAAAAATACACTTCAGGAAAAGATTAGAGGTGCTTTGTTGAACTAATTTTACTTTAGTGTTCAGTAGAATTTCAAAATGACTTCTATTATCAAATTTCATGCTCTATCTGGAGTTATGGACGAATCTCCTCCTTGCTACATCTTACAAATAGATGAATTTCGTTTTCTTCTGGATTGTGGTTGGGATGAGCACTTTAATCAGGATTATATTAAGGAGTTGAAGAGGCATGTCCATTTGATTGATGCAGTATTATTGACATATCCTGATCATTTGCATTTAGGTGCTCTTCCTTACTTAGTTGGTAAATGTGGTATGACTTGTCCTGTCTATGCCACAATTCCTGTTTATAAAATGGGGCAAATGTTCATGTATGACTTGTACCAATCTAGGTACAACATGGAAGATTTTAATATTTTTAGTTTGGATGATGTTGATGCAGCTTTTGACAAAGTCATTCAGTTGAAGTATAACCAATCAGTTACAATGAAAGGTAAATGCTATGGCTTGAGCATTGTACCTATGCCTGCTGGTCATATGATAGGTGGAACAATGTGGAAAATAATGAAAACAGGAGAAGAGGACATCATTTATGCTATAGATTTTAACCATAAAAAAGAGCGTCATTTGAATGGGTGTGATTTAGAAAAACTTCAAAGGCCATCTTTATTAATTACTGATGCTTTTAATGCTACATATCAACAAGAACGGAGACGTGCTCGTGATGAGAAACTTATGACCACGATAATACAAACATTAAGTGGTGATGGTAACATCCTTATTGCAGTTGATACAGCTGGCAGGTTGCTTGAGTTAGCTCATATGCTTGATCAACTTTGGAGAAATAAAAGTTCTGGTTTGCAAATCCACCCCTTATGTCTAATTAATAATGTTAGCTACAATGTAGTGGAGTTTGCAAAATCACAAATTGAATGGATGAGTGATAAATTAATGAAATCATTTGAAGCTGTTAGAAATAATCCTTTTCAATTTAAACATATAAGGCTGTGCCATAGTGTTTCAGAATTGAATAAAATTCCTTCAGCAAAGGTAGTTCTTGCAAGCATGCCTGATTTGGAGTGTGGCTTTGCTCGGGAAATATTTTTACAATGGGCCTCTGATCCAAAAAACAGTATTATTTTAACTTCTCGAAGTTGTAAAGGTACTTTAGCTAGGGAACTTCTTGAAACAGGTCAAAACAGGGAGATAAAATTGACTGTTAAAAAACGTGTTCGGCTTGAAGGTGAAGAACTTAAGGAATATCTTAAGTCCCACAAGAAACCTGCTGAAAAACCCGAGGAAAAAGAAAGTTCTGAATCTGAAGATGAAATTCAACTTCTCAGTGTAACTAAGGGTAGCCATGATTTAGTTATTAAACAAGAAAGACGTAGAAAAAGTAGGAAATCATTAAAAAAATTTTACCCAATGTATCCTTTTATTGACAGAAAAGTTAAATTTGATGAATATGGTGAGTTTGTTCGCATAGAAGATTACAAAGCACCAGATCCTGCTAAACCTCCACCTGAAAAGAAACCTAAAAAAAGAGATGAAGATATAGTTGATCCTGCTGACATCCCAACAAAGTGTATTTCTTTTGAAAAAACTCTAGCAGTAAATGCCCAAATTCAGTTCATTGATTTTGAGGGCAGATCTGATGGTGAGTCTGTTCAGAAAATTATTTCTCAACTTAAACCCAGGAGGGTTATTCTAGTTCGAGGCACTATTGAAAATACAACTGCCTTAGAAAAACATTTGACACAGTGGACTGAAGCAAAAATATTTACCCCCAAGAAGGGTGATGTAGTTGATGCAACAACTGAAAGCCATATATATCAAATACGTCTAACTGACTCTCTTGTTTCCTCTTTAAAAATGCAGAAAGGTAAAGATACAGAATTGGCTTGGATTGATGCAATTACTAAACATCGACAGAAGCCATCTGACACAGTTCAAAATGATGAAGAAATGGAAGTTGATGAAGAGAAATCAAAAAGTATTTATGAAGATGATTATTTGACTCTAGAACCTCTTCCACTCACAGAAGTGAATCCACATCAAGCAGTATTTATAAATGAATTGAAACTTTCAGACCTTAAGCAAATTCTGTCTCGCAATGGAATTGAGTCTGAGTTTTCTGGTGGTGTTTTGTGGTGTTGCAATGGCACTATTGCTGTCCGTAGATTAGAGTCTTCCAAAGTCTATTTAGAAGGATGGATATGTGATAACTACTATAAAATAAGAGAAATTCTTTATGGACAATATGCCATTATGTAAAATATGCTATTATTCAAAATAAAAGACTTTTATATTTTTTATTAATTTTTTTATTATTTCTATTTTAGAGATAAATGGAACTTCCCCTAATTGTCAAATTTTTTTTTACTAAGATGATTTTCCTTAATTGAAATAATAAATAAATATTAATTATTGTTTAATAACAATAGATAGTCTTGCAAAGTCTTCCAGAGTTAAAGCTAAGTAAATTAATGAATCTTATTAAAGTTGTTTTTATATATAGAGTTTAGTTTACATTTGGGTTAGTATCATTTTCAATGTGATCCTGTTGCTTGTACCTAATTTAGCCATTACTAATCCCTGCTAGCCGACCAGATCTTCAGGCTGTTATTTGTTTCATTCTTATCTTAAATTGGTATTTGATGTAATTCCAATTTCAATAATTATTAGGCACTGCTTGCAAAAAAAAAAAAAAAAAAAAAAAAAATGTGGATATTTAAATTGCTTAACTTAAGAACTTCCTTCATATCTGTATTTTAAATCGCTGGATATTACACAGCTGGGCTTTTTAGTTAGTTGAAATAATTACCTTACCTTGAACTTAATTAATACACATTTGAAATTTATCAATCTGTGGTAATTTTTAGTAAAAGAAGGAGTTAAATAAATTCTTTAAATTTGAAGACACTGGTCTATCTGACCACATAATATAATGCTGCCCTCTGAACAACCAAGTTCTGTGGAAATTATCACATTACAATGATGCATAAAACAATAAGCCCGTTCACTCCCTTTCCTCTTATCACCCTATAAGTCTTCTTACTGTTTATACTTAGCTATAGGAAAAACTGCTTTATAAAGGAATTCTAAAGATTATTCTTGATTCAGGCATCATACAACATCGCCAATTTGGTTTTTGCTCCTATCACAGTACAACTTCTCAGAGTGGTAGAACAGCTTACCAAATCTTTAAGCCACAATTTCTACGCTAGTACTGTATTACTGGCCTTTGACAAAGATTTAGGGCTACTCTTCAAACTCAGGAATATCATTACTTCATTAATGATTAGACAGAAGTACTGTTTAACCTCTCAGACCAGATCTTATAGATTTAGATCAAGTCTTAATTGTCTCCCTTCTAAACATTAGGTCGTTTTCCTTTGGGTTCAATTTTGGTTTCACTTCTTTACATTATTGTATACCAAACACTCCTGTATCCCCATATATGCTTAAAGGTGACTATGCCGATGACTAAGTTTTAATATCTACACTCACATGGAACCAATGGATGCCACCAACTCTGCCAGTTTGAATCTTAGTGTCGTCTGTGGAAGGTATTCTTCATAAAGGCAAAATGCATTCACACTCAGACAAGACACCTGCCCCCCCATATTCCTCAAAAACACACAGATACAAAAAAAAACAGCCACTCTTACACAATAAATGAATCTCGCCAAACAAAAGACTCATTTTCACGCTTGATCTATTATAAATAAAAATATAAATTAAACACAAATTAAATATTTACGCTCACTTTCTTAAACAAATCTGGTCATAAAGCTCACAGCTGTACAACCAAAACAAACTAACATAGATACGATATTAAAATTCCTGTCCAAGCTTCTAAGACTAGTAACTTGTGCACTAAATTGCATTAGCAACTCTCCAAAAAGAGGGCACCCCAACCTTCTGATGTCCTATCTACAACATACCTCAGAGACTGGATAAAAGATCTGCTGAACTAAATTTCACTTATGGAAAAAATATCTTCTTCTTCTTCTTTCTCTTCCTCCTTAGTGCCTTTTAGCGTGGAGGTGCCTCAACCCAGGCAAACCAAGCCTCCCGATCCCGAGCCAGCGCCCTCATGGCATTCCAATTTTTTCCTCTCTTCTCTCCTACACTTGAGATGTAGTCAGTCCATTGATTCAGGGTTTCCCTCTGGGACGTTTCCCTGTTGGTCTGGCCTCAAAGTATTTTCTGGCATCCCGGTCCTCATTCATCCAGCAGAGTTGTCCAAACCATCTAAGTTGTCTTTTTTCAAGATTATCCTTTAGGGAGCCAACCCCCAGCTGTTCTCTAATCTTATCATTCCTGACATAATCTCTTCTGGTTCGGCTCACTATTTTACGGAGGTATCTTATTTCCGCTGCAGTAACTCTGCTTAGATACTTGTCTATTGGTACCCAACTTTCACTTCCATATAGGAGGGTAGGTAGGTAAACAGCTTTGAAGATATGTAGCTTTACATTTTTCTGCACCTCCCTTTTCCCTATAACTGTGTTGCAGAGGTGGTAGTAAATTGAGTTTGCCTTCTTTATTCTATTGGATATCTCCTGATCTACCTTTCCATTCCTGTTTATCACTGTTCGGAGGTAAGTGTAGTCGTCCACCATTTCCATTATTTCACCTTTGCCGCGCACCTCAACGTATTCCTGTTCCTGGCCAATTTGCATTATTTTACTTTTTCTGGCATTAATAGTCATTCCTTTCCTTTCTAGCTCAGCTTCCCATTCAATTACAGCTTGCTCTAGGCTCTCCTTAGTTTCAGCTATAAAAACAATGTCATCCGCGAATACCATTACTTGGGCAAGGATTGCCCTCATGTACCAATTTCCAATGGTTGTACGGGCTGTCCTTAAAATTTCATTCATGTATATAATAAATAGGAGGGGACTCAAACTCTCTCCCTGCTTTACACCCTTCTCAATTGCAAACGTATCAGACTCTTTTCCGTTAATCCTTACTATCCCTTTAGAATCATGATAGGTCGACTTGATAGCTTCTATCAATCCTTGCGGGATATTGTTCTCTGAAAGAGCATTCCACAGTTCTTGTCTAGGGACCGAATCAAAGGCAGCTTTTAGGTCTATAAATGCCAAGAAAATACTCTTTCCCCGTTCCCATGACTTTTCTATTATTGTTTTCTACATTCCTTTGGAATTCATTAAAAAACTAGTACCCAAATGGTAAGAAACCACAAAAATTGATTGATGAAGGGGAAGAGAGTACAAGCTGAGACACAATTATATTAGAAATATTTAAAAAGTTTAGCAATCACAATTACTCTTAGATTATACTAATCTCTATATAACATTAAAATAAATATCAAAAGACCAATTATTTTTTTAATAAAGAGTGGAAAGAATTTAGAATCATATGAAGTTAAATTTAAAACAAAAAAAATTGTTATTTAGAAAAATAAAATGTGTTTCTATTCAAATTATTTTATTTTCTAGTATTTCATCAGGAATTAAGCTGACATACTAATGAGGAAAAAAATGTGTATCAAAAGAACTGTGGATATAAATATTTAATAGCTTGTTACTAAGGGATTCACTTAGTTTTTGCAGTTGTGAATCTTTTTCAAATATCAGTTTGAAAGAAGGCAGTGACAGGCTGATCTTAAATTGTAAAAAATAATTCAAATTGCCAACCTCTCAAGTGGTCTAGAAATAATTTAAATAAAAAATGGCCTTTTCTTTTAGCTTTACTGCTTTTTTTAAATTAGCTACATAAGTTTTTTTTTCTACTCTTCAATATTTTTGGCATTAAGTTTAAAAGTAATTGTTTAGTATATCAAAATTCAATAAATATGAAATCCACTACCCTTTATTAGCAAATTAGAGCCTCATATTTTTTAGAGTACTGCTCATCAGAAAAGTTTACTTTATTATTAGGATTTGTAGTATCTCACTTGATAGGTAAAATAATTCTTTGTATTACACCTTCAATTACTGAAGGACTAAAGAATGTTAGAAGAAAATTTTCAATATAACAAAAAACTTTATTTCCAACAGAAACTAGAATAATTTATTTACAATTAAAATATAATAGAATAATTGCACTCAGCAAATTATTCAAACATATATTCACTGTCAAGTAAATGAATAATTATNATATATATATAATTTATATAGTAAGTAATAATTAGGGAGGCTAAAATAAAAAAAAAAAAAAAGTATAACGAAATATATGAGTTCATACTGTCCTAGAAACGGAATAAATGAAGTCAAGCAAACAAAACATTCATATTAAATTTAATCATACCTTAGTGTTGCCCAACTAGTTATCATTTAATAAACATCAATTGTTTCTTATTTTTATAGTTTTATATGAAAGTTATGACAATTTGATTTAAGGGAATGCAAATTTCTAGTCACTTTATATAAAATAAATGTAACTACTGATATTAGTTGTTTTAAATCAAAAGAACGAGAATTACTGGTGTCAGAACCAATTCATTTTCCTTTTTTCACTTTTTTTTTTTTTAAAGGCATATGTGTATATGCACACACAAATTCTATTTACTTCATATTTTAACAGGGTACATATTTTATTAGTATTGAGAAATTCAAGTTTTCCATAAAATATAATTAAAATCAGAAAAAAATCATTAATTTAGAAACGCATAGTCATTTATTATCTAAAATGATATGCTTTAGTCATGTGAATAGTTAATTGTCTTTAATACAATTATATTTCCTTGTGGTACTGACAGTGTAAAACCTTATTTTAAATTATAAGAGTAAATTTAATAAGTAAGAGTAGCTTAGAAGTTAGAAAAAAAAAAAAATTAGCAGGTAAGTTTTAAAACAGTGACAGTAAACAAAATATAGTTAAATTATAATGCCTCCCTGTGATATAATAATATATAATAGGACAACAGGATTTTTTTTTTCATTCAGTTGACAGTTACAAAAACTTGGTATAATAACTTAGCTCATATTACATCTAAATATCACAGTTTTGTTATGCCTATGGCTTGATAAATGTACAAATTTTACTTAAAATATAAAAATATAAATTACAATAAAAAAAATTCAATGCATACATTAATACAAAATTATATTGGAAACAATGAAATTAAATGATTTCCTTATTAAATAAATAAAACAAAATAATTGCTATGAGAAAAAATAATGTAGCATTGTAAATAAAATTGACCTTTTCTTGATAGAAATATGATTTGGTAAAGAATGACACAAATATAATGATTTTATAAATTGGCTAATATTTTAATATTGAGTATATTATCTAAATAGTTATTTAATATAATCATTACCCATAATTTAAGTATGAACAAATGCATATATTTGACAATAATCATTTTAATGATAATGTAAGATCAATTTATTTCCTCATATAATTATACTTATTTAAAAATGTGTTATAGTTGAATTTACTCAACTACATGCAGCCAAATATGAATACCACGGGGTATCTAGGACAATGAACTTCGATATCTTATTTGTATACGTACAAATGCAACTAAAAACAAAAAAATTGTATTACCTGTTTTGCTCTCATCTTGAAAATTTTCTAATCATACAGTTATATTTTTTATAAATTTACTTTGGCCAATATAAGCTTAATTTATTGTAAATTATATATAAATGCATTTTCAACAAAAATTATGGACAATAATTTCTCAGAGAAGGCATGTGGAGTCTACACAAGAACCTATGTTAGGTTTCCCTTGACTGCTAATTTAAATATACTAGGTCACATTAACGGCAACACTTTAATTGCTTTTGATATTAATTTAATAAGTACTCATTTGATAAGCCTTCATACTATTTAATCTGAAAAGCAAATAAATTATTAAGTGTCTAGTGTTTTCCAAAACATATTTTCATACTTTGTTTTATGAAAAAAATAAAAATAAAATAAAATAAGTAAAAATAAAGTCTTTGAAAATTAGTAAGTATACAATATTTAAAATATAATGTTTGGTAAATTAATTCACTATAATATTAATTTTAAAAAATTCTTAAAAAAACAAAAACAGAGTAGATAATATTTCAAGGCAAAAAATATTATTTAATAGACTTATATATAAAATCTCCTCTTTAAAACCTATGCCACAACTATTTAAAGCACAACGAATCCACAAATTAAAATAAATTAAATTACTTATATAGTAATAAGGAACATAACGACTTTTATTTTCTAATTGAATAAACCGTATTTAAATAAATAAGATGAGTTTAACTGAATTAAATAAAGACAAGTTGGCAAGGAAAATAAAAATAAGAAATTAAATCACATCTCTTATTCCGAGAAGTTATATTAAAATATCTTTGGCATTAAAAATCTTATAATAAATGGCAACACTGCCTTAAAAATAAGCTTTCAAGAACTGAGGCCATTCTAATACTGTACATAACAAAAGTTGAGCCATACAAAAAGTAGTACATAATACTAATTATCAGAAGATAATATGACTACAAACTAGTAGGAAAGCATTTGAAATGCTAAATTGAGGAGAGATAACGTTTTATATATATACAGTTTGAAAGAAGGCNTCTATAAAACCAACCGAAATATATATATATAGACACACACACAAGCTAACAAAGAGAAAAATATCAAAGAAACAAAGAAATAAATGGGCGAGCAACAGCTATGCATTTTGGTGGCTCTCTCAATAATTTAATTAAATGATACATTCATTAACACATCGTTAAAAAAAAAAAATTCAAGTTTCTATTCATGAATAACAGTATTTAGTAAAAAATCCAAAATAGTTCTATAGCTAAATTTTTAGCCTAACTGTTGACATAATAAATTGGGATAGATGTGAATAAATTAAAGTTTGCATGGTTACACAAATAAAGAATCATAAATTTGGTTTACAATTTGTGTTTTAAAGTTGTTTTTTTTTTCATAGATTGTGAACAAAATATAAATATATAAATGTTTAAGAGAGAATTACACAATTTTTTGTCTCACTAGCTTTATCCTCTGAATTTATCAACTCTCTTCAAGAGATAGCAAACCCTGCTCAAGATTTGTCTTTTTAAATTTGACTCGTAAATCTTAAATTTATTTAGCAAATTCAACTCTGAATTGAGACCTTGTGTTATACTGGATGTGCAATAATACAAAGGGCAATATTGCAGATGTTATAACACCACTTCTTATACTGCATACTTTTAATTATCAGCTCTTTCTCAGAAATCACAATGAAGTTTTTGAAATAATGATTAGTTCCTAGTTAGTCAGTAATCTTCACTAGTAAATTAGGAATTATCATAACAAGAAAAAAAAAAAAAATCCCTATCTATATTTAGTTTCAACTAAAATAAATTTGGATAGTTATTCAGTTATGTGAAGTTCATCAAATGTATTCCCTTTATGTACTGTGAACTAACCAAAACTCTATATATATATACACAATATTTTAAATAAAAACATTGTTGTTAAGACTAAGGGAAATATTTAATGTGAAACAAACTTTAGAAAAATACTGAATTCAGGACCAACCTTTTATTAATGTAATCTATTAGTCAAGGAAACAAAATATAAGGACTAAAATTCACAAAATGCCAATAAAACCAATACTCAGACACACACACAAACATATAGGAGGAGAGAATAAGGAAATATTGATCTAAAGAGGTATTATTCAGGTTTTCATTCAGGTTTCAGGGAGTTTTTCAGGGATAAATATTAATGAAGATATAACTTAAGAGAGACTAACAATTATTTAATTCCTATCATTAAAGGGGGTATTTTCTTAACAAAGTAAATATTTCATTATAGGATATAAAAATGATAACATTTTAATCAAACAACAAAGACTAAAATAACTTTATTCGCTGCATATGCTCCTATTGAAGATAAACACTACTAAAGTGAAAAGAAGTAGAAAAACTACAATTACCACTTAGAAGTAGTATTGAAACAGTCCTAATTATGATAATGTTGTGCTATTACATAATTAAAGCAAAAATTAGAAAATAGAAGGCAATAAGCAAGGTAGATACTCTTTAGATGAGACAAAAGGCAAAGTTATGCTATTAGCTCAATGCTTTAAAGGATCTATTTTCCATAAATCAAGTAGAAATACTTATAATCAGATTGGTGATATCTTAATATAGAAACATTTCTCTATAACACTATTGATGTAAAAAGCATGCCAAGGCCAAACTGCAACTCAAGTTCATTTTTTGGTCTAAGCAAAGTTTTAAGTCCAAGATAAACTTAGAAAGGAGAGGATTAAAAGAATGTTAAAACTATTATTGAGAAAAAAAACTTGAAAATTATTTTATTAGCAATAAAAAAGATAAAATTTTAGGATATTTGATAGATGAAAAAAAACCTATTACATAAGTGAGAAATTAAGTGTTCTAATGAAGATTAAACTGATAAAAAACCAAGACAAGACAAAACTATTGCAAAGAAGGTATGTAGGGTTCAAAGGTGCTTGGAAATGCTAAAAAGTATTGAAAATGTTTATGAGAGAGTTAGAAATTATTCAAAGAGGTCAATTGATTTAGATGAGTTTGTCAGCTGAGATGCAAAACTGGTGAAGACCTAGGAAGAAAATAGGTAATTAAAAATAAATTAACCAAATATTTGAGAAAATGTGGCAATTCTACAAACTAGAAGACAAAATGGCCAAAATAATTATCATTGCTGGAATTAAAATGGGCCTCGTAATACACATCCCTAGCTATACATATCATTATGCACATACCAAGTCTACATACACTAGCTAGTGATGTCAAAAATAGTAATGTAATTATGATTAAATTATAATTTGTGTTGACCATCAACAAGTTCTTTTTACACCAATGCTGACTCACCCAGGGGTGTATTATCAGTTCCAGTTTTCTTCATACAACCTAGCAATATGTAATATGATAGCCAACTTTCCCAGTATGTTTTTATGGAATGAAAGTATTGCTAAATGTGGTTCAAAAGATATTAGTTCCTATATGTTAAAATAAGTCACTTCCACTTTCCGAAAATTGCAGCCAGGCCAAGAAAACTAAACATTTGGTTTAATTAGTGTATAAGCCAAAATAATAACTGTACTATGCTCAATGTTTATCAATTTCTCATTAAGTCTTGGTTTTTCATTGAAATTCAAGGAAAGTGCCTTAGTCCCGTCTAACTGGAAATACATTATATCATCTGCTAAAATAAATCGCCCATTTTTAGTATATGAAATTAATTAGAGTGTTTTCAAAGACATAGACTATATATCAAAGGGTACCAAAAAAAAACTTTAAATAACCAAATTTACTTGGTTCAAACTAAATGCTGATGACCCAAAAAGTTAGTCCTGCTCTCATAAGGAGGTTAATCCCAAAGAGATTAGGCCTTCAGAAATTTAACTTTGGGTGTTACATGTTTAGATCATCAAACGAGTGAAAAATTCAGAACATAAAATTTCAAAACATGGTTACTATTTAAACACTGACCATAAAGTCTAGAATCCTTGGCCAAAATTTCAGTTATCAAAAGGATAGAATAGAATTCTTAGAAAAAGCTAAGAGAAATATTTTTTATAGTGATAAGAAATAAGAACAAAATGCCCTTTAGTTCTCCTTTGGAATGTAGCTAAAAAAGTGCAATCTCATCAAATGCAAATTCCTGTAGAAGATCTCAAGATAATTAATACTCTTAAAGGAGAAATATTTTGTTTTGACATTATGAACTCCACAGACAGTGAAATTTTGGAAGGAGCAAGAAGTTAGTGAGATACATAGAATAAGACACAAAACAGGTAAGTTCAGGGACTTTCATTTTAACATTTAATAGACCTGAACAAACTACAACTGTAAAAGCAGCCAGTTTAACCTAAAGGCGCGACCATACATTCCAGGCCCTCTCAGATGCTTCAAATGTCAGAAATTTGGGCACTCTGCTACCAAAGTATAGCCTTTGGTACAGGATGTACAAAGTAAATGCAAATGTGGTAAATAAATACATCCAGAAATAAAATGTGCAATGCCATTTAGTCACGTAAACTGTGGCGATGATCATTCAACTAGATCAAGTGTTTGCACTGCATTTAAACTTGAAAAAGATAAAAATAAGTGCAAAAATGTTAGTTTAAAACAAAGAAGTGGCATTTAAAGAAGCAAGGAATCTAGTTGCAAGCAGATCCAAAACAAGGGCTATTTGAAGACATTACAAGTAAACCAGTCAAAGAGGACTGCCTCAAAAAGCCACAAATACACAAAATAACACTCAATGTGCCACCTCTAATAGCATCAAACCATCAAGCCCACCAAAAGAAGTCCTGTCCCAACCCTAAATGCCCTTCACCTAGAAAAAGTTGTGCATGCTTTACAGTGAAATTTGGAAAAACCAAGCAAAGATCTCCAAGAATCAGGGAATTGTAGGCCAATCTCACTATCATTCTGTAAGGGTATGAAACATCTTACATAGGGTAAGCTACTCGAAAAAAACTATAAATTACATGCTAATATATGCGATAGGAAAAAACAATGTTATGTTCAAAACAGACAGGATATAGAGAGGGATATTCATATTCCACTTAAGACCAACTAGCGGCTGTTGAACATCCATTCAAAATTTATACTTAGAGCAGAAACATGTAATTGCAGTGTTTTTTTTTTAGAAAATCTAAAACAAGCATACAACACAGTTTGGAAGTTGAACATAGTGCTTCAGCTGTACTCCTGGGTCCTAAGAGGGCCTACCCTTTTTTATAAAGGATTAGTAGAGGACAGATCATTCCATGTCAGAATAGGAAACAGTTTCTTCATTATTCTCTCAAGAAAACTATATGTCTCAGGACTAAGCTGTACACTGTTTCTGGCATCTTATAATGATATAACTGCTGGAATACCAAATAATATGCATCTATTGCTATTTGTGGATGATAAAATAATTAATTCATATGGCCAAATCTGGACATGACACTGATGTGAATAATTTACAAATAGCTTTTAACAAAATAAACGTATAAAATGAGTTTCCAATTCTCTGAAACTAAAACTTTAGCAGTCCATTTTTGCAGGTTTCTTCATTTACATCTAGAAAATAGTCCTGTAATATACCATAGTAGTCAAATTTCTGGGGTTCGCGCTAAAAACAGACATAGCTTGCTATAAAAAAATAGACAAAGCCCGAGATTTGTACTTCAAGCTACATAGTGAGTTACTAGAAAAATTATTAAATTAAAATTATACCATACTTTCTCAGACATTTCAATAATAGATGGGAAGGCAGGATGTTCCGTTGTTCTGCCAGATAAAAGTATTAAAAAATCACTACCAACCCAAAAAACATCTATCATGCAGAAAAATTTACTATTTTATAGGCATTATTCACCTTTATTGATGATCAAGATAAAAAAAAAAAAAAAAAAAAAAATTCTGATTCTTCTACAACGATAATTGTACAAGAACCAAGGATTCTCTGCTACACAGAATATATTTAGTACTGTGTGAATTAAGACAAAATTAAATTGCTGATGATTTCTCTGGGTATCAGGAATTCCTGGGAATGAGAAAGCAGACATGACAGCAAAAGAGGTAATGACGCTCGATATCAATAACCAAAACCAAGGAAGATATCCAGAGGATGAGAAGCACAAGCTGATAAATATCTTGGAAGGATAGGCGGGTCACACCAGTTAACTACAAAGGAGGTATGTCCAGGAAGAATCAATTTGTCCTTACCTATCTGCAAATCGGCCAAACTTGGCTACCTTGAGGGTCGTAGGAGGCCAGTTTGTGAGCACTGTAAGGAAACATTAACAGTAAATCATATACTGCTTGAGTGTAGATGCCTGGAAGCTCTCCAAAATAAGCATAATGTAACAAGCTCGCTAAAAAATTTATTTCTACAAATAAAAATAATTATCCCACTTCTTGAAGGAATCTAGTTACTAGAATCAAATTTAAATAAGAATAAAATAAAAACAAGAGAACATAATATTGAAACTCATGTTCGCCAATGATCACAGAAATTGAGACAAGAAAAAAAAAAAAAAAAAAAAAAAAAAAATTCTTATTTTTATAACAATAGAAATGAGAAGAGGCTAAATTAAAACGGATATCATCCTTACTACCCAAGTAATCTTTATATTATTGACGGATAATAATTCAGTGGAAAAGCTATTTCGTAACAAAATATTCATCATATACAGTTTTGAATGTTGGTTTTTACAAACAAGTACTAAATATAATTATATCAAATAAAAAAAAAGCTTATAAATATTAAAGTTCATATGCTCACGATTCAGCCAGAAAGTATCACTTTTGTAGTTAAGCTGTGGAAAATTTTCTCATCCGAAAACCAAGTCACCCATAAAAGTAAAAACATGGGCAATATCTCTCCTAATGTTATATATCAAATAATGTTATTTTAATATCAAATGAATTGAGAATAAATAATACTTACTTTTAAAAAATCTAGAAATATTCAGGATGGTTCTGATTACAATACAACCTATAACCTACAACCACTTAGGAAAGCAAAGGAGGAAGAGTAAAAAAAAAAAAAAAAAAATTCTGTTCATTTTCATTTGAGTGTGTGTGAATGTGTATGAGTATGCCACACTCACTTGCATAAAAGTAAAACCAGAAATATTTGCTAATGTACATGTTACAATTATTTTTTTTATCTTTGCTATAATATATAGTTTTGAGGATTTTCCTCTGGTCCCATAATTATATATGCCAATGGTAAAGAAAGGGTTAATTTAGTTTTAAGAAATGAAATTTTTTTAAATAAATTTTAAAGGTTTGAAGATTAAAAATTATAAACAGGCTGCAATACAGGATTTGTATTATATGTTATAAAATTATTAAATGGAATGAAAAATATATTTTGGTAACATTTTGTATCAAAATAATATTTTAAANAAAAAAAAAAAAAAAAAAAAAAAAAAAGAATACCTCTATTCAAGTAGTTCAAAGAACAAAATATTCAAAGTTGATTGAATGGATAGGTAAAAATAAATTAACTAGAATAAAAGAATACATGACATATTCAAGTAAAAACAAACAGTAAAAATACAGTGAGACTATTTTAACTCTATTATACTGTTTAGTTTAAGTTCACAAAGCTAGGTTATTTAATTTTTATCTTATGATGAACATTATTATTCACCTTTAATGGAATTGGATGTTAACAAAAAAAGAGACACATTTATTAATTCAGAAGATGAATGTTAATCGGATATGCCTTTATATAAAGAAACTATAGTCAGCATAAGATATTCATGTGAAATGCACTAGATATTACATCCTCAGACATACAAAAATAAATTTTTTCTTAAACCTCCTAACAATTATATGAGTCGTTCAGTGCACACATCGATTAACTCCACTTATTGAAAAATCAAAAATTTAAGTGTCAAAGCACTTGGTATAGTCATAAAGTTTTATACTTATAATAAGTAGAATAATAATAATAACTTTCCTGAATAATAAAGATTAACACCATTAAACAGCAAAATTTTTTTGGTTATTGAAAAATAAGTAATTTATTTCAGAAGCCATCTTGATTAACTCCAAACTCTAATGTAATCGTTACTTCGTTACCACACATCAAAGCTTTTTCTTTAAGAGCTGAAGATGCGTTCCCCTCTCAATAAAGTATTATTACCATTAGGTATTAGTACCAGTAGGTGTGATACATAAACATCCAAAAACAGAAAAAAAGAAACGTAACGCAAACAGTAGTTAGTATAACAGTAATTTCGCATGCTGAATGTTACCTATATACATCACCAATATTACACGGGCTACATATTTTCTTGGTCTTTTCATCATTACTTCCAGATTGTTTTTAAAGAAATAAATATACTATTATAATCAAGATGAATGAGACTAATAACGATGTGGATGAGGAAAACAGTAATGGTTCTTCAATACGATTTATCAACAGAAAGTCTGGTTCAAGAAGGCGTTATCATTTTCCTCGGATTCATTTGATTGCAACAGTACAAATTTCCCAACAAACACATTGATTGGGATGAAAATAAGTTGTAATCCTGATAAATGGACAGGAAATTTACAAAAGCATAACAGAACAAAAGATATAGCATATAAGAATAGGGGAGAATATTCCCACTTGCAAAAATATTTTAGACACTTACCAAGTGAGTGACGGGCGGATATTCTAAAAACAAGTTATATCTTCGGCACAAAGGTCGTATTGCAAGTAATAATGACACAAGCATTATAAAACATATAAAGTTATTTCCAGCCTACAGTAGTCACTAAACTAGAGCTCATAATCCAAGACGACAATATTTAGATCCTGACTTTACAATTAAGAAGATGTATTAACTATACGTCACAGAAAGTGAAAAGGAAAATGTAGTACCAGTGAAAGAAAAATACTACTATAATATGTTCTCTACAAAATTTAATTTATATTTTAAACAAATATCAAAGGTTATGTGTCAAACTTGTGATGCTTTGCAAATAAAAATTAAATCCTCAGACAATGAGAGAATTAGGACGGTAGAAATTGAAAAGAAAACTCACTTAGTAGAGGCTGAACGGGCTCACAGTTGTATGGCTGCCAACCGAATGGCAAAATCAGAAAATATTTTATATTTTCTTTCAACTTGTAAAAAGCTCTAGCCTTTCCTAAGCTTACCACATCCGCAGCTTATTATAAGCAAAATTTATATTATATGGTTATAATTTCGGTATCATAAATTCAGTAAAAATAGAAGTCACACATTTGTTTGGCCAGAAACTGAAGGATCTTGTGGGCCTCAAGAAATTTCATCTTGTCCCATAAAGTACATAAAGACTTACGCTACAAACCTTGAAAAAATAATAACATATTCAGATTCATGTACTGGGCAAAAGAGAAATATTAAAACTGACAGACATTTATTGAAACTTGTTCAAAGTACGGAAATAAGAGCTGAGCCAATTGAAATTAAATTTCTGGTAAGTGGACACAGCTATTTGCCCAATGACTCAGATTTTGTCATTATTGAATCACACGGAAAAGAGACATTGAAAACATTTTTTCACCAGATGATTGGTACAATATAATCAAAACAAGTAAAAAGAAAGCGCCATTTCATCTAATCCAAATGACCCACCAAGATTTTTTTTTTCAACGAAACCTTTAGAACAATCAATCGTTTGCAGAAAAGTAACCCCACAGGGTTTCCAGTAAATTCGCTTAAAATACACTGGATAAAGTTAGAAAGGTATAATTTATGAAGATACAGAATTTAAAGTAATTAATTAAAGAAAATCTGTATTAGGTAGACCGCAAAGATTGAAAAATATAGATCAGCCTTTATCATATCCTAAAGGTAGAACTGTGACAAGGGAAAAATAGAGACATCATGGACCTGCTAAAATTCATTCCTCCTGTTAAACATCATGTTTAATGGTAATCATTACTATAAAAACTTGACAACAAATCAAAATGACAAAGATATTATTTATAATATTTCTGATGAATTGAACACAAATAATATATTATAACAGAACTGTCAAGATTCTGTAATAAAAATATATAATAACTTGCTTTTTATGTAATAAAAAACTTTAAAATTTAAAGATTGAATTTAACTTTACTGCTTTTTTTCAGTTGGCAAATTGATTAACTCTACCAGTCACATAAAAACTGTAACATTACTGACGATTATTTTTTGGCTATTCTTTCTTGTTTATTTTATACACCGTCAAATGAAAACCATATGTGTATTTATGCATTCTACAATATACATGTGCATCTATATTATAACAGGAATTTTAAAAAACACTGTACATTATTTCATCGCATTTCTCGACTTTTTGTTTTATGGAGTTAATTGATGTGTTGCTTACTTCCTTAAATAACTATTTGATAAAACCTATAGTTTCAGTTTTTATAAAAAGATTGTTTTCTAAAAGCTTTTAAATATAAAGTTAATATGCATCTTCTGAAATTGACCAATTTATTCACTTAAAAATATACAAGTTTCTGGCCACAATACATTTCTTAATTTTTTCCAAAATATTATCAATCAAAATTTATTTTAGTAAAATAGCATCTTCACAACCTCCTTCAATAACTGAGAAGCAATTGAATGTAACAGAATTTTAAGTTATGTCATAGAACCATAAATATGATACTTTTGATGATTTGTGAAAATGTATTTGTCATAAAAAAACCTGTTCTTAAAACAACAGGGATCAGCAATGGAGAGGGACAGTGGATAAAAACAATAAAAAACACTGCAGATATAGAGTAACACGCGATTTAACCAGAAAAACATGAAATAAAATTTATATTAACATTTTTCACAAATTCTGGTGAGCTAAACCAGACTACAAATTCTTTGCAGGACCAAATATATCCAATTAATATTTTTAGACAATTGGTGGACAACTACAATTCTCTTGATAAAAGGGAAAATCAAAATAACTGATAATTTAGTTTTTGCCACTATCTGCAAATAAAAAAAGGCTCCACCTCCAAAAAAAAAATAAATAAAAAAAATGAACCAATGAAACATACAACCAGGATGCTAACATGCCCGCATGCAACCACACACTCACATAAATTTGAAATACCATTATAAGGGCCAAAAAGAATAGAATTAATTAGAATGTATGGAGAATGTGTGTGTGCCTGTTTAATATATATATATTAGTACCAGTAGGTGTGATACATAAACATCCAAAAACAGAAAAAAAGAAACGTAACGCAAACAGTAGTTAGTATAACAGTAATTTCGCATGCTGAATGTTACCTATATACATCACCAATATTACACGGGCTACATATTTTCTTGGTCTTTTCATCATTACTTCCAGATTGTTTTTAAAGAAATAAATATACTATTATAATCAAGATGAATGAGACTAATAACGATGTGGATGAGGAAAACAGTAATGGTTCTTCAATACGATTTATCAACAGAAAGTCTGGTTCAAGAAGGCGTTATCATTTTCCTCGGATTCATTTGATTGCAACAGTACAAATTTCCCAACAAACACATTGATTGGGATGAAAATAAGTTGTAATCCTGATAAATGGACAGGAAATTTACAAAAGCATAACAGAACAAAAGATATAGCATATAAGAATAGGGGAGAATATTCCCACTTGCAAAAATATTTTAGACACTTACCAAGTGAGTGACGGGCGGATATTCTAAAAACAAGTTATATCTTCGGCACAAAGGTCGTATTGCAAGTAATAATGACACAAGCATTATAAAACATATAAAGTTATTTCCAGCCTACAGTAGTCACTAAACTAGAGCTCATAATCCAAGACGACAATATTTAGATCCTGACTTTACAATTAAGAAGATGTATTAACTATACGTCACAGAAAGTGAAAAGGAAAATGTAGTACCAGTGAAAGAAAAATACTACTATAATATGTTCTCTACAAAATTTAATTTATATTTTAAACAAATATCAAAGGTTATGTGTCAAACTTGTGATGCTTTGCAAATAAAAATTAAATCCTCAGACAATGAGAGAATTAGGACGGTAGAAATTGAAAAGAAAACTCACTTAGTAGAGGCTGAACGGGCTCACAGTTGTATGGCTGCCAACCGAATGGCAAAATCAGAAAATATTTTATATTTTCTTTCAACTTGTAAAAAGCTCTAGCCTTTCCTAAGCTTACCACATCCGCAGCTTATTATAAGCAAAATTTATATTATATGGTTATAATTTCGGTATCATAAATTCAGTAAAAATAGAAGTCACACATTTGTTTGGCCAGAAACTGAAGGATCTTGTGGGCCTCAAGAAATTTCATCTTGTCCCATAAAGTACATAAAGACTTACGCTACAAACCTTGAAAAAATAATAACATATTCAGATTCATGTACTGGGCAAAAGAGAAATATTAAAACTGACAGACATTTATTGAAACTTGTTCAAAGTACGGAAATAAGAGCTGAGCCAATTGAAATTAAATTTCTGGTAAGTGGACACAGCTATTTGCCCAATGACTCAGATTTTGTCATTATTGAATCACACGGAAAAGAGACATTGAAAACATTTTTTCACCAGATGATTGGTACAATATAATCAAAACAAGTAAAAAGAAAGCGCCATTTCATCTAATCCAAATGACCCACCAAGATTTTTTTTTTCAACGAAACCTTTAGAACAATCAATCGTTTGCAGAAAAGTAACCCCACAGGGTTTCCAGTAAATTCGCTTAAAATACACTGGATAAAGTTAGAAAGGTAT
>KZ809619.1:155693-171880 GCA_000696205.2 Oncopeltus fasciatus
AGACTTTAGTTTTTACTTGTGAGTTTAGTAAGAACGTTGTGATGGCCAACAGAAGAGCATTGACCTAAGAGGAATCAATTCGTGCTGTTGCTTTGAGTGAAGAAGGGTTTTCTCAAAGGCATATTGCGCAACGGCTCCAGCGATCACAATCCGTAGTGTGCAGGGTGCTTAATAGGCACCGTCAAACTAGAAGGCATACAAGAAGAGTCGGACAAGGCCGTCCGAGGTCAACTTCCCACCGTGACAAGAGATTTTTGCAACTGCATGCTCTTCGGGATCGCCGATCAACTGGTAACTGTCTGCGTGGTCTCCTCCAGAGGTTCAAGAATGTTCAAATTTCAGAGCGAACCGTGAGAAGACTACTCAACGATTATGGATTGACCTCCCATCCTTCAGCTACTGGACCTTTTCTCTCCAGGGAACACCGGGTTGAGCACTTGAGGTTTGCTCGGGAGCACCTAAACTGGACTCAGGAAGATTGGAGCCTCGTATTATTCAGGGATGAGTCAAGATTCTGTCTCCGATCTCCAGATGGACTGGAAAAGGTATGGCGAAGGTGGGGAGAGAGGTATGCTCCATGCACTTTTTCTCCAAGGGTTGCGTTTGGTGGTGGGTCAGTGATGGTGTAGGGGGGCATAAATTTAAATTCCCATACAGAGTTGGTTCTTGTGAACCGTGGCTCTATAACTGCTGACAGGTACATTAGGGAGGTACTTGAGCCACATGTAATACCTTTCGCCAGAAATATCGCAGGTAACTTTATTTTTATGCACGATAATGCCCGACCTCACGTTGCTCGATCAGTGCAAAATTTCCTCAGACAACAAGAAATTGACGTTATGGTTTGGCCACCCAGAAGTCCAGATATGAACCCAATAGAGCATGGGACATGCTTGGAAGACGTGTCCGCGCCCGAGACCCACAAAATTTGGCAGATTTAAGGGAAATGTTAGTGGAAGAGTGGAACAACATCCCAGAACAACATGTAAGAGTCCTGGTCGCTGGAATGGGCAGGAGAATGGAAGCAATTATCAGAGCTAGAGGTGGGAATACCAATTATTGATCGTTTTCTTCATTTTTATTCAGTTTTGTTATTTCATTTCATTTCAAAGAATTACTTTTTCATTTTGAGACTGTAGGACATTTTTATTTTTTGATTTGTTTTCCTGTTAAAAATTTCTAGAAAATAATTTTTTATTTTTTATTACCCTTATAATAAAGTGTGACTTCCAAAGAAAAAAGAATATTTTCAAAAATACCCTATACAGTTCAGTAATTTCAAAATATTGAAGTGATACTTTAATTTTGTCCGGCAGTGTATTAACACTTAACACAACAAACAATAGATGATCAATTTGAATAAAATTTTGAGCAAAATGACCAGAAAATACACTCAAAGTGATCTTGCTCCAGGACAATACCCCATCACACTCAGCAAAATGGATCAGGAAACGATCAAGACTATCAGTAGAGAAATTTATGTGTCTTACTGAAAAAAATTGGCTCCATCTCATTACTAATAGACACACTTATATTAGTGACAATAAATCGGCCCTAAGAGTATGTAGGATGGGAAATAATATTAAAAAAATTTCAAGAGAACAACCTCAATAACTACATTCCTTTGTAATTTGCTAAAAGAGCTAAATAAAACTATTTAATTCACACTAATTTAAATATATCATATCAGAAACAAAATAAATATCTGTATAAAATATAATACAAGAAATACAAATACTTTTATGAGTTACAGTAGCTAAAAATGATAATAACCATGAGCCACTTTCAATGTGTGGTTTCTGACTGACTAGGGGTTCTGAGTTTGCACTTTTTAATATTAGAAACTAAGCTCATTGAGAAGGCAATTCTAATAGGTTTTAAACTTTTAAAAACAATTTGTTGCAAATTGGGATGGTAAACCTTTATTGCACAAAATAGGAAGCAGTTTGGAATTGATCCTAGGATGGTTAGAACAAACCTATAAATAAAAATCCACATCAAGACGTACACTAAGCTGAAACACGACAGCAGCACATCAAGACGTACACTAAGCTGAAACACGACAGCAGCACACATTACTTCTGAAATTAATGTCAAAAAGTAATTAAATTTTTAAAAAAATATTGATTGGAATGCTTAACTGTACATGTTACAACTTTGTATAAAACTGTTATCAATAATTATTTAAATTATCATGTGTCAAAATCTCCTTAAATGTAATAAACAAACCTGTTAAATTATCATGTTATCAATTGTCAAAACCTAAAGCACTAGAAAGCTATTAGAAAAGAGCTCACTTTACTTTTAAAAATTTGACTTTTGATACTATTAAAGTCTGTGTAGCAAATAAGTAAATAATCATTATTAATTTAAAAGAAAACTCATCTGATGTCAAATTAAAGTAAATAATTCACCTGAATTTAAATCAAATGATTGTGCCATACAGTCCAAGTCATCTTCATCCTCATCTTGCTCAGTTGTAGGATAACTATGATATTTATTTAATGGCAACTGCTTTGCAATATTGTCACAAATCATGACTGCTTCACACATTCCTGGAAAAAAATAAATAAATTTATCAGCATGAAAATTTTGTTAGGTAAAAACTATTAAATTAAATGTAAAACTGTGGAATAATATTTTGAAAAGTTTAATTAAACAAAAATAATAGTCATAACAATAGATTGCCTTTCAAAACATTGAAAATGTAATATAAACATAACCTGCAAAGTTCTATTGAAATTAAAATTCCGTATAATATATTAAAATTAAGAGAAAAAAGTTTACCTGAATCATCAGAGGTGATAAAGGAATTCCTTATATGTG
Organism: Oncopeltus fasciatus; assembly: GCA_000696205.2. Lineage (NCBI taxonomy): Eukaryota > Metazoa > Arthropoda > Insecta > Hemiptera > Lygaeidae > Oncopeltus > Oncopeltus fasciatus. Next base: position 158,520 of record KZ809619.1, read on the forward strand.
ATAAAAGCCAATGTTTGTTGTCATATAATGCCATAGTTGGAGAAGCATTGCAATTCCACGCTCGTTACTTAAAATTCCTGATTCTTACTGCCATATTGAATCATCGCTTCTATCGAGCCCAGTAATAACTTTTTAACTTTTAAAGAAAGCAATAACATTCTCAACAGGTTTCAGAACCACTAACAAAAGAGCTAAAAGTGTTATTGAACTCTATTGTTACATCTTTCAGCAAGATCACATGGCATTCAACCATCTTAGAGAAGTCACCGACAATGGCCGTTGGATTTGTGATAGCTATCGAATGACATAGAATCAAAATATTTTGAGGGCACTTTTTAATTTGTGGCGGCTTATGAAAATGTTATAAACACTACAATGCAAAATTTTAAGGAGTTTAAAGAATCAGGTATAGTAATTGAAGCCGTTGATTCCTATAGCACTCCGAGGAAAACACCATTTTATTACAGCGTAGATAACAAACTTACCAGGTCTGTCTGACTAATTATATTTTTAAATGGGTTTTAATTGAAGAAAATTTAAAATTAAAAGATTTTTTAATAGTTTTACATTTATATATACCCACTTAAATTACATGTATTTATGTAATTATTTAAATCTAACCTTGAATTTACCGGCTCACTTTTCATGTTATTGTTTTCTGTAGTCCTGTTTGTCAAATTCATGTTTAATGCAACTCGAGCCTACATTAATATGAGAATGTTTGTTGGTTCATTATGAATAATTATTGGTTATTATTTTGTTTTTATTTGACAATCACATGAAGAATTTTATTATTGTATGGTTAAAACTCAAAGGAAATCTTATTTTATTGTAGTTAAAAATAATGAAACTTTGTGAATCACTTGTTTTGATTAATCTTACCCAAACTTTATAGTTAAATTACAAAGGGGTTAGTACAAACTACCTATTAATGCTCTTTATGTTTTATGTATTTCTTTACACTGCCTTACTTACTACTAGCAATATAAACATAATTATTTTGGAGCAAGGCAATTTCAAGCATGGAGCTCTATTAGTGCCAGAAATATTATGAACAGCAGATTTGACTGCTCAATAATAAACTAATAATAACATATTATTTTCATTGAATAGTATACTATTATATTATCTAGAATTATATCACAAATTTGGGAACATTTGGTCTAAAATCAATGTAAACAGAAGTTATTGGTAAAGAAGTCACCTGTTTCTAACAGATTAATAATTCTTTAGTAGTCAACCTCTTTCGTGATTTTGTTCTCTTATAATCTGCTGTCACTTATAGATTTCCACTTGACCATTAGTTTGTCCACTTGGTTGGATGTGTGGAATGTCTTCCTGGGATCAGTAATCGATAACCATGATATATCTTTGCAAGTGAAAAACTGTCGAACTTGTTTTAATTAACAGGACAACACACCCGTATTTAAAATCTTCTGTTCTCTGGGTACAGTTTTATACATTATGGAATTTATAAGTTCCCAAGTACAATTTAAGATACTGTGGTTCAGTTAGTGGTTGGTTAATGGTATTTAAAGTCAGTTATGAGTTATTGCCTCCTCCAGCAGGAGGCTTTTGCCAAGTGTTATGAGCCTGAGCTTCTGCCAACCTCTGTCTTATACTCAAGATACTACAAGCATTAGATCTATCTTTGTTTTGATATGCCTCATTTTCTTTATTATGTACTAGCCCTGTGAACATCCATCTCATGTCAAATCATAGTCCATAATTTGTTCAATGTATTCTGCCTAGTATAGTCTCCCAACTTCTATAACCTAGGCTACATCATAATCCTTGTACACATAAACCTTATTTTTACTCTTTTACCCTCTTATGCACGCTTCACTGAATATTCTTCAAGCAATTTTTCTTATGTAATAATCATATTTTTTATTATGAAGTTTATACACCCTCTGGTTAAAACAAGTTATTGATTAATACATCTTATTTTTATCAAATAATAATGATTATGTCTTTGTAGGCAGTCAAATTGGTACTTTACTTAGAAAACTGGAAGTTCACCTGTCAAACATTTTTTTATTATTCTCATTTTTTCCCTTTTCAATTGTATTTACTTATTTATTCAATCCTTCAGCAGTTCTAGATGTGTGAAAAATGACAGTTTCACAAAAATTGATGCATAATCTAAATAATTTCACTTTATTATGAATATAACAAAATAATAAAGTGAAATTATGTGTAGTGGTATTCAGATTGTATGATAAATATCTTTGAATGGAGAGTTTTTGACTGTAGAGATTATTAATATGGAATTTGTTGTGGTTCGGTCAGGGTCATAAAAAAGAAAAAAAGGATTTTTTTTATTATTTGTCGTCTTTTCTGCTTACATTGTAAGCCATCTTCGGAGCTGTTGCAAAACAATCTCATGAGAAAAACCAAAAATTATTTGATTTACAACATTATTACATAACTTACATAAAGTAATTGTTTGTAAGTAATTGGAAAACTTAATATGGACTGGTGGACAGTGAGGGATGCGTGGCAGCAGGCATAAAGAGAGAATGGCCTGCATCAAAGGGATAATACAGAGAAAATTAGTTAGGAATTGTTTAGGATGAATAGCCTGAAGATCTAGGAGACATTTGGAAAAGTTGATTTAGGAGGTCTGATAGTTTTTCTGACTGTTGGAAATGTTTGAATAAGTTATAGAAATTTGTTCTATGTCAGTTATGTCCTTAACTGGATTGTGCTTTAAGTTTAAGTTTACAATCAGATAATAAGCATTTGTGATCATAGGGTTCAGTGGGAAGAATGTTAGTGCTTTAAGTGTGTTTTGCGAGGGCAGTTTTTGTTTATTGTTAATCTCATTTTTGTGATTGTTGTTTATATGGGAAACAGGGTTATTGGTTTGGCCAATGTATGGACCATGGAAATTAGGAGTGGAACAAGGAATTTTTTAGATGTCAATGGGGATGGGGGTCTTTGAAAGAACTTCAAAGCTTAACGCTTCACATTTTACTAAATTTTATTAAGGGATTTCTTAATTTTTTCTATAAGTTTGGGAATGGAAGGAAAGAAATGAAAAGTAAAGTCATTATTTTGTAAGGGGGACTTGGTTTGGTAAGTGGAAATATAGAATTTATTAAGTTTTTTTTTTATGGTATGTGTAAGGAAACCATGAGTGAGAGGAGGATGTCTATCTCACATTTCATATTTTTATTGTGTAATGATATGTCAGAGAGTTTAAATTGATTTGTAAATGAGATTTTTGATTTTTCACTTTCTGATAATAGGGGTGATATGAGTTAAAATGAAGAAGATGACCTATGTAAGAATTCTTTGTGTACTAGTCAGTGGAAATAGAGCCATAGGTGTTACTAGGAGGTCATTGAGGATAATAATTCCTATAGCTAGACTGTTAATCTATTTACTATAATTTCCTTGGTAAAGGAAATTCCCTGAAGTTTAATACAAGGAAAGGGACTCGAGGTAATTGGACTGGGTAAGAATGGTGTTGTCTTGAATTGTAGTCCAGTGATTGTCAACTACTTGGAGGGCTTTGCCCTGGAACAGACCTTGCTTTTTATTTATTGAATGCTTCTTTTTGTTTCTTCAAAGCACAGAAATCTCATCAATGGTGTTTTGCTTTCTTTAACATGGGAATTCATTCTTTAGCATTCTAGTTGATATTGTGTAATTTCTCCCAGGTGTTAGCATGTTCTCTTTCCCTCCTTTCTTGCAGATTAGTGTTTCCAATTTGTGTCATGTCAAACTTTGGTTTGTGAAACCCCTTGTGGTGAATTTTACCTTGATTCTCATTAGGTAGTAATATGAATCGACATGATTTGCTAAATTTGAAATTCGCCGATCTCTGAAATGGGAGACCTCCCATTTCTTCTGTTTCATGGTGATTTTCTCCGATAAATTGACATGATTTTTAGATTTTTTCTGTTGGCAGAATGCAATGAGTCAATCAATTTTTGTTATAGGATTGAGGACAGGGTATTTACTGACAGTTGTTTTTTTATTTTTGGGCTCTTTTTCTTTGCATATTTGTGCATTAAAGTCATCCAGCAAAATTTTTGTATCCTCTTTTGAAATCTTTACCATGATTTTCTCAATTTTAGCCTAGAATGCATCAGTCTTTTGTGGTTCTTTTCTATTGTCTGCATCAGTTGGTGGATGTCATTCATCCTTGTGTATTTCTTGTTTGCACATTGGATTCACATTGTCATAAGCCGATTGCTGATGAGTGTGACTTCTTTTACTGAGTCAAGTATACTTTTATATACCATAAAAGCCAGAGGAATTATATATAATGGTATAACTTATATTTTATGACATATAACTTTTAAAACTGCAAAGAAACAAAACACTTATAAATTGGAATCAAAATGTACAGGTGCATAAACAAAAAAAAAAGAAAAGAAAAGAATATTTTTCAGGGAATATTTGGCAGAGAGAGGAGAAAAAATTAAAATTCACTAGAGTTTATCTTACTGATGAAGCGACCATTTCCATAAAATTTCAAAAGAAATGTGAAGAACATAATTGGAGTAAAGTGCAATATGTCATCTCTTTCACCATTCTTCCTTCTCTACCAGTCTAGTCCAAAGCTTAATGGTTATACTACCTTTTATGCTAAATGTTCTCCTTGGCTCAAAAAATAAATTTTTCCCTTTTATTTATTTCCATCTTTAATAAATCATGTGAAATCTGCTTAGAGAATTAAGCAGCTCCTGAGTAATGAAATATTTTATTCAACAATTTAATCTTTGGAAATGATGTTTTCAAACTGAATATGAGTTTTTATAAAGGTGAACTTTGGTGTTTTCTTTGGTATATGGGTTTATCCTAGTTATGAATAATGAAAATTTCATATAGCCTTGGATATTGAGACTATAATTATCTATTTTCCTATTGGGTTAAATCAAATACAAATTGATCAGGACATAATTTATTGTTATTTTAAAAGTATATTTTAAATGAAATAATTATTTGTCCTAAAATAATAAACTATTGTTTCTAAGAAAAAAATATATGAGACATCTTTTGATCTTGATTTTCTTTTCGCAAAAGTAATGTGTTGTGCAATCTTATTTTCAGATCCCTTGTTACTTGTATTTTATGCGAGTATGTCAATAGCAAAGAGCCAGTGTGTTTCCCTGTAAAATGCATTGATGCCATTGGTTGTGCAGGGACATCTGGTTTACTTTGGAAAAAACATTTAGGTGAAAAAGTTGATGTCAGAATAAATGATCCCCGCCCGGAATCTAAGGATTTGATTAAAAAAAATGCTTTACGAAATGGCTTAATAGTTGACATTACTTCTGATGATCCATGTATCACCCTTCTTCAGAGAGGTTATAATTTTATGTAAGTATATCTTGTTTTTCAATTTTTTCATTGTTAAGATTAAAACTAAATGGAGTGTTTTCTGACCATGGAGATTATTAGTAGAGATTTGGAGGTAAATTGTTGACCTTCAAGTTTAATGAAGAGGGGATTGTCAGGAGTTCGGTCTTGGTAGTTGAAGAATTAAAAACTAATTTGTAACCAAAAAAGTTTTTATTTACCCCATTTATGATGTAGACACAGTTGAGCATGAGTCTCTCTCTCCCACCAACCTACTTGCCCTGATGGAGGCCTGAAATTCAGGTCGAAAAATTGGCTAAAATAAAAACTTTTTTGGTTTCAAATTAGTTTTTAATTCCTCAACTATCAAGACCAAATTCCAGACAATCCTCTCTTCATATAAGTAGAGAATTGTCAGTCAGACATGCAGATTTGTTCCAGGTGACCACATTCCCTCTTGCCTTCATGATAATAGAAGATGGTTGGAATAATGGCATAAGCCAAAACATCAGCAGACAACAATTTTTTTTTCTTTTGGATCAACTTTGACTGAACCCCAACAAATTCTTTATGGATGAATAAAAAATAAATTTTTAAAGATATAATTTCTATAATATTATATGATTTATCAGTTGTTAAAAATGTTCTGTTGTTTCCAAACATAACCTTAAAATTATCTACATTAAAATCAATGCAGTTTCCATATGAAAAACCTTATTCACAATTAGGAATTTTCTTTATAAGTATTAATTGTGAAAACTCATTTTTCTTACTGCTAATGACACAAATTACTTAAAATAACCAAAACTCAGCTAGTTCCAATTATTATTTAACAATATAATCTTGCTTCAATATACTTCTGTTTAATAATTAATAATGCCTTGAAGACAGCCCTGTTTTATTTTCATTCTGGTGCTTGGATCATTGATCCTATATTTCTTATAACTTATCAGATCCATCCCTAAGCCCTGTTATCATTAAAATAATGTTTGAATATTTGTTGCATATTATTTCTCCTAATAAAATTCATTCATACCTGCCAACAACAGCTCTTTAATTATTATTTCCCTACACCTTTATTTAAATTTTTCAGTTATCTAGACTGTACAACTGAAGCATCTCATTTCTTTGATGCAGCATTTAGGAATATCTCTCGGAATGGTGTTCTTGTCATCACATGTAAAGATGATTGCTCTATGCATGGGAATACTCCTGATGTAGCCCTGCGGCGTTATGGTGGAAGAATAACTCGGTCTTTTTATTATCACGAGCTTGGGATTCGCCTTATTATTGCTGCAATGGCAAGGTAAGCACTTTTGAGAGTATTTGTATCATCAAAGGTTTTCCTTCAATCTTAAATGCAAGTTCCAGAATTAAGCTGGTATTTTTGCAACAAGAATTACACTAGAAAGATAGAAAGTCATTGAGTTTTTCCATTAGAGAATCCTTTATTATTGCCTATTGAAAACCTCTACTGGGTGGTACTGTAGTATCAGTCAAATTATATTTGACCTTGTGTTAAAATGAAAACATATTTTTTAATTGATTAACCTTATTTTTCAATGCCATACTTGTTAGGAAAATAAGAAATTTTATTTTGCCCTCGAATCCCTGTGTTATTATTACAAGTACCATGATGTATTATTCGATTTCAACAGATCCTCATTGATCCTACATTGGAGATACTAACAATATTGTCTGTTAAAATCTATATATGTTTGTTTATGTATATATATATATATATATATATATACACATACATGTATATAATTCAATTAATTCAAGGGAATAGAATAAAAAATCGAATTGTCCAGCCAGAGCTCGAACCTGGATCTCCTGCTAACCGGACAATCACGTTATACTATTACGCTACTGGGAGGGCCAGATAACTTATTAAATTCCCAATTTAATAAGTTATCCGGTTTAGGCGTTTCATTGCAAATCCTTAAAATTAAACATTTTTGGTTGAAATCGGATGGGGAAAAGAAAACGGGTTTTTAGGAGACCAACATTTATAATTGCAATATCTTTCTCCCTGTTTTTTTTAATTAACAAAACTTTTTTAAAAGTATATTAGGTGTAAAATATAACTTTATAATGTTTATGTTCTGTATCATTTTTACGATAAACAGACATTTTGGAAAAAATCTACAAATGTAGTCACAATGGGTGAGCACTTTTGTCCCTCTTCCTTCCTCACTATTTAAGAGTAAAGCTCGAAGTTCATACCTTTTATGCTCAATGTACTCCCTTGTAAATTATATTTTTCCATTTACTCTTATTGATATCAGTCTTTAATGAAACATTAGAAATCTACATAGATTACACAGCACCTGTAAGATGGACTTTTTAAAGTATAATTGCAAGTGTATTATTGAAAAATTTTTCTAAGAATATTGGAGTGGTGCCACAAAAAGATAAGAAGCTGTAATAGGTTTAGCAGTTATTGGATATTATATTATGTGTTACATTCTATTTTTATTATTTGACTAACCATTTTTTGTTTTGCTCTTTTACCTTAAGTTTTATCTAGATGCTAATAAATGTTCTTATATTTGGTTAATTAAGTTTTGAATTGTGAATTTATTGAATTAAAAAAATGCTACAAATAAATTAGAGATATTGAAATCAATCTTAACGTGAATACTCCAATGGTGTTGAATGCACAAAATGAGGGATTAGACAGCAATATAGTCAAGAAGATACTTCTTGTACTGCTAATGTCCAGTAGAGGACAGCACCCCATGGAGATGTTGAAAATTGTGAGATTCTTTGTGCATTCTTGCTTTTAACTTCAACTAGAGGCCAAGACTAGTTTACATTTGGTCTTTTATGTAGTAATTTTAGGATATGTGTTTGTGTTAGGTGTGAATTTGTCATTGGCCATTTTTAAACTTTTTTAAATAATAATTTAATTTATTATTGACTTATTTGTTTTATTTATTCATTAATTTCAATAGTATATTATATTGACTGTTATAATATGCTTTAGAAAGCTATAGTGATTTTTAATTTTAATAATGTTATAGAAAAAATTATTATATGGATATTAACTTTACTTAGAATTAGTCCTGAAAAATGCTCGTTAGAGCAGAAAATAAATAGTTGTGGGGAAGATAAATTCTATTCTATTCCCTTAATTCAATATAAAACCATATCATTTAATAGAATTTTTGAAACAATATTTATAAAATCATGATGATAATTATGGTAAAGTAATCCCACATTTCATTATTAATTTGAATCATACAGGGACCTAGAAAAAACTCTACCTCAGTCGGGAATCAAACCTGGGTCTGCTACCATTACACCACCGAGGGAGTTGAGAATAATTTCTAGTTCCCCAAATTTAAAGAATAATGGCTAGAATTTAAACAATAATAGCTAGAAGCTCATCTGCCCGGAAAGGGGGGAACCGGGTTTGATAGAGAGTTTTTTCTAACTCCCTGTACGATTCAAAAAAAAATTTTTTTTTTAAATAAATCTTTATTTATTAAATTCTGCTACTTAACATCTTGTAATTTGATGACTTAAAATAAATATACATGTATAAAAATAATATAAATAAAATAAAAGAAAGAAAAAATATAATGAAATAAAAATAAAATTAACAATAAATAAATAAATGGTCATCACTGTGCAGGGAGAAGGGGCCCATCGACCCCACTCCCAATAAGTTTAGGCATTAAGGCCCAGGAGGTCGCGAGGCCATCTCCGTTTTAGTCGCCGGGGAGGATTGTGGGGATTGGAGTCCGACGACAGGGATTGGGCAAATGGATTGGGATGAAATTGGAGTTTACTATGGAAGAGCTTGAAGCGGGTGGAGATAAGGTCTTTGACAAAAGGAATATTAAAGTCGTGATGAAGGGTAGAGTTGGACACATAATATGGAGCGTTAGCAATTATTCTGAGAATTTTGGACTGAAAGGATTGTATTCGTTGGATATTGGAAGGCTTAGCGGCACCCCACAATTCTGCACCGTAAGTCCAGGAACCATCTTCTCGACGTAAGGGGGCAGAAGGTTCACGATACTTCAGAATCCTGCGAGTAGCAGTCCTGAGGGATTTGTCTCCTTTTGAGAGGCTAGACAGGTAGGTATTAAATGCCTTATTTGGTAAAGCACCAAGTATTTGCTTTACGACACGAGATAGCTGGTTGAACTCCCTACGATCTGAGGGGTGTCTGTACCTCTGGAACAGGGCTCGAGCTTGCCACTTATCTTGTATGAGGTTTTTAATGTAATCAGGGAGGGGTTTAGCTGAATTTAAAGTGTGGCGGGTGCTGGTGGGTTTTACTTTAGCCTTCCAAAGACATTGCTGAATCTTTGTCTTTGGAAGAACTGGACACCATCACCCAGCTCTTCAGAGGTTTTTAAAGAGAGTCCGAGGTCAAGTGACTCTTCTAGGAGAGTTTTAAAAAGTGCCCAGTCAATTCCAGTCTTGGAATAGGTGTGAGAGACAGTATAAGGAGGACAGGGTTGTGGTTAGAGGAAAGTTCATTTAATGTTTCTACAGAGTGATGGTAGGTAATAACATTTTTGCGTATGAAAAAATTTAGGATTTCTGGAAGACGGTTACATCTTTGGGCCAAGAGGTGGGAGAGGACGGACTTAGAGTGGAGAGATTGTGAGAGGAGATAGCATTATACAGAGCACGGTCACGGGAGTTGGTCGTTCTCGTGCCCCACTGCAGATGTTTCGCATTATAATCTCTGCCAGAGAGGAAACGGGAACCTAAGGATTTAAAATGCTCTTGGAATTGGCCTGAGGTGATAGATTTGTTAGGAGGGCAATATACTGCAGAAAAGGTTTTGGGGAAGTGGAAGTATTGATAGATACTGAAGTGGATTGGAGCGAGTCTGTAGGAGTGGAAGGTATGATAAGTATGGAAGTGCGAATGGAGGAGCACAGTTCCACCATGAGCTTGTCCTTCTGGGTGATCAGTTCGCTTAGTTGTATAGCCTGGTATGTTGAGAAAAAAAAAGTAAAGCGGCCAAGTCTCAAACCTGTAACGCTGGGTTAAGAGTCTGGAACAGAGCCTCCTACCCAGCAGGCTAAGGATAACAGCTACAAAAGTAGTTTGCTTTACTCACTGTTTAAATGTGATCCTCGCGACGATTCGAGCTGAAACTGCACTCACATGTCACTGACACTTCACTGCAAATGTATGTCAAGTTTGAGATCTCAGTTCTTCCCACAACTCGTATATTATTATTGAGAAGATGGAGTGCTACATACAGGTGTGTACTGATCACTGGCTACACCACTATTATACCCGATTCAAATTAACAATATTTGTCAGTTACTACAGTAGCTTAGCTATGAAACATGTTAAATAAAAAACAAAATAGGATTTAAAACTTGCTATATCCCTAACTTATTGCATCTCTTTACAGTATAAAACAGTATATATTAGAGATATTTGTCGTGTATTAAGATCTAAAGAAAATAGACTTATTTTTTTTTTAATATTAGGGATAAGAAAGGTTCTAGTTTTGAATGAGCTTGTTTTAAAGAGTAATTGTTTAGTATAATAAAAAGTTTTTCTTCTTTGAATTGAGATATATGTTAGTATAAATTAAGCTAAGAGAATGAAAAAAGTATAACTCAATGTGTTTGTCCTAATTGATAGAATTTGTCCTATCAGATTGATAGGTGTAACTATTTGGCTGTAAGAGCAATTTTGAAATTTTAACCCTAAATTTAATCCCCTTAGGGTTAATGGATCATGCTCATATTAAATTAAGCACATCTTTTAAATATATTAAACCCAAATTTTAATTAAATTTATTCACCCTTTTCTGTAAAATTTCATGTAACGCATCTGGCAGCCAGGTATTTTTTAAAAATTTGATTCTTACATTCTTAAAATATCTTAAAAGTATCTTAAGTATATTAAAATGAAAACACTAAATTTCAAGGAGGGGGGTTTGGGGGTGTTGATATTGGTTTTCAGTTTAATTAGAATAGTTTTCATCCTTGGAAAATAAACTAATAATTCCTGTAAAATCCCTGAGACACTCTGTTCTTTGTAAAAGCTAATTATGGCTTTTGTTTCTTAACTGTCGAAGTTGGTCAGAAAATTATCTGTAATTGTAATTGAGGATAACAAGACCAATCAGATAATAGTTTAATGGAGCTGCTTTTTAGTTCAGCTCTACTTCTTAAATTCAATTTAAGTCCATTTTCTTTCCTTACCTCTCTTCATTCAAACTCTGGAGATAAACTTACCTCGTTTGTAGAGCATTTCACTTTATCAATAGACATCTTTATCGTGTGTGATAGCTTGAATAAAACCTCTAAATCTAGCAAAAGTTGGCTTAGCTTTTGCCTTTTAATGATTTTATAATCATTTGAAGTATGATTTTATAATCATTGAGTAGAAAAATAGGTTTATTGTCTCCCTAAGCTAAAGCGACTTTTATAGAAATGCAAAATGCTGGTTTGTTAAAAGAAAAATTTCCTCCTCTGTATTCTACCTTATATCTCTAAATTTCACTAGGCAATATTTTGCAGCTTCCTGCAGATCACCTGTAACAAGTTCTTGTATGCCTTTTGGAGAGGGTTATCGCATAATATATTTTTCATTATGATAACCTTATGTGGTTTATTTAAGTGCTCCTTTATAATCTGGTGCTCAAGAAATTGTGATTTTTTAAGTTTTAGATTTTATTTTTATAGTTTTACCTATGTATGATGCGCTATAGTAACTTAAATTTAGTTCACTCCTTATTTTTTGTCTAAATTATTCGCTTCCTTACCATTACAAAATTCCTTATCATTAAATAAGGAGAGAACACTCTTTAGCTATAAGTTTACCTTACTTCACTTTGAATCTTAACTCATGAGCCAAAAAGCACCTGAGAAGAAAATAAATAAATAGTAGTCACGACAAATTCTTGGGCAAATACTCACAAACTAACTTTCAACGCACAAAAATCTCATGACATGATAGTTTTATGACAACAACAAAAACCTGAACTGTCACTATACCAAATACACTCGTACAAAAAGTATACTCAATGAAATATTTAAGAATAACAATATACTCAAAATTAAATATAAACTTTTTATCCATAGCAGCTAGGGCCACTTGGGGACAGCAGCCCTCGATATTTTGTACAAGGATGCATTTTACTCATTCCAACATAAGGAGTCGAAATCAGTTATCTTGGTTTAAAATGGAAACACATCACCACGCTTGAAAGGATCCAGAGGCTGATAGCGATTAAATTCGCTAAAGGTTTCAGGACTCTTTCAGATGTCGCTGCCTTTGTTCTAGCTAAGATTATTCCAATAAGTATATAAGCCGACTGTTATGTAAGCAAATTCCAATTGTTAACCTTAAAACTCGACACAAATGACTTCAAAGCAGATGAGATAGAACATATCCCACACCACTCGACTTGGTTACACCCAGCCCTTTACCCAGAAATTAATATAAATTATAATGATGAAACTGATTATAAAATCTACACAGAGGAAAGCAAGGATGGCAAATTTGTTGGATGTGCCATCCTCATTTTCGAAAATCAAGCTCTCAAAGATGTATTAAAATTTAAGTTAGGATCAAATTGTACAAATCACCAGGGTGAACAATTCGCCATCCTGAAATCACTTGAACGCATATAAACATTGCGAATAAGCAATAAAAATATTAATATACTTACTGACAGCAAATCTACGTTAAATATTATCACAAACAGACAATGCTATTCATGCTATCACTATCTCATAATCGAAGATACAAAAACATTATTAAAAGGAGAGTTTTTTTGACCGTAGATATTATTCTTAGATGATTTTAGTTGGGGTTCGGTCAAGGTAGATCCAAAAACCACAAATTTAAAAAATGTATTTTTTAATAAAGGATTATCTCCCAACGTTTCGGCTTACATTGTAAGCCATCTTCTGGGCTATTATGAAGATGAGAGAGGACGTCCTGTCCCTAAGTTCACATTCTACACAGTGTAGAAGAAAAATTTATACTTTAGTCATGGAAATGTGAACTTAGGGACAGGACGTCCTCTCTCATCTTCATGATAG
>KZ809620.1:23329-33370 GCA_000696205.2 Oncopeltus fasciatus
AATCTGATGTTATTTCTTAAACTTAACAAATCTTCCTACTTAATGAACTGAAATAAATAATCTACAATATACTAAATTATTAAGCACAGGTCAAACATTAATTGAGGGGTTTATCTGATATTCAAATTTTAAGTATAAATATTAACCGAGATAAAAAAAAAATCATTATTCTTTCAGTTCCTGAATGGCAAGACTTTTATGTTATACTCAGTCTTCATGTTTTTAGCATTAGATATGTTTATCATCAGTAGCAACAAGGGGGCATTTTTTAAGCATATTTGTAAAATTAATTTTAAATTAAAAATAATTATTTCAATGAGTTAAAAAAAATATAGTTTACATTTTCAGATTTCCAATATATGCTTAAAAATAATTATAAAATAAACTGTTAACTTTTAAAGAATCAGTTACTGTAATAGAATATTACTATAAAAAATAAAAGTTTCTTTTAAAATAGTCTTTTTCTAAAAAAGAAAGAAAATATCACTGTCACGATATTATCACTGCATAAGATGTGTATGTAATTTCAAAGACCAATTTTATACCTTTTTCACAGCATGCTTATGAAACTCATAGGTTTAAAATAACACTTTACAAGAAAAAAAATGAAATAAGTAGCTTATTACCTTAAGAAAGTACATAATTGAGAGAAGTGAGATAGAGGACTGACTCTGAAATGGAGGCACTACCTTCACTGAAATAGGATAGAGAAGGTGCAAAACCTGATTTCAATTATGCCCTGATATGAAAAAACTATTTCCACAATTGATCATAAGTAATATGAGTGAGTAGGAAGAATTTAAAATAAATGCTTCATGACATATATCAGTAAATAATATATTATCAATTTAAAAGAATATACACATGACTGTAGAAATTATTCTGATAAAAAAATTTATCAGTGCTATCTTACACTGTTTCAAAATTTCTACACTTTTACACACATGCTCTCTTCCTTTTTATTCCAAATAGCCTAAGTTTTGTGGTTAAACTTTTAAATAGATATTAGCAGATTTTCTGAAATCAAGAAATGAAAAGAGAAATCAAGCTGTTTACTTTGACTCCTGTCAATTTTCTTTGACTCTTCACTGATCCTATATAAAACTAACAATATGACTCATTCAAAATACACATGTGTGTTTTATTGGTTTTCTTCAATTTGTATTGAGACTTTGTTTTAGGGAAAAGTTTTCTAGGCTGTTAATTAACCCAAGAATGGGGCACGGTGGTCTGGTAGTTAAGGTACTGAACTCCTGTGCCTAAGGTCCCAGGTTAAATTCTCACAGTACACAGTTCATTTTTTCTTTCTGTGCCTCTGCATATAATGACCCAGAGGATTCATGGTGTACTCTTAGAGAACAACCAGCCCTAATAGGGAACCATTCTTCATTAAATAGAAAAAAAATCAGGCAGCTAGAATTCTGCGCTGACCACACGTCTTCTCTAGTATGCCGCCGATCGATAATAAATGCATCCTTAATATGCAATTCCCTGGGTCTATATGGCCTTTTGTGGGACTGTTTTTTTTTTCTTTTTTTTTCTTTTGTTTAATTAACTCAAGGTATATAAAATTCATCATTCAAATGAACTTACTGTAGTGGGGTTAACATAAATTCAATTACTGGGTCCAGGCCAGATATGTTTCAGTTTTCTTTCTTTATTTAAATATAGAATGAAAATTGAGTATAAATAAAATTAAGATAATATATTTTTCATGATATTTCATGTGTATGTACATCCATTCATTAATGAAAATGTTAAATATGCACTCGANACTCTAATATTATTTGTTAATTATTTTATTCTAGTATTTGAATTTATATTTGTAGCCTTTAGAAATAGCTATTACTAAACTATTTTAAATCAGAGACGTAACAAATATTTTCAAAGAATGACCCCAGTTTTTAATGAAGATAGATGGTAATTTGGAAATATTCACTGCTATGCTTTCTATACTTTATAGCATTTACGGATCTTTTGATAGGGCTATTGATAATATGTCCAAAATTCTGTAGGACCAGAAAGTTCTTAGTTTAGTGTTTGTAATCAATTACAGTTCTCGAAGATATATATCATTTTTAGTCTCACTGGAGCAAGATTTTTCTATATCTTGTCAAAATAAATTACCTAAGATTTAATTGTTATAGCATAACAACCAGAATTTGCAAGATATTTACAAATATGATTATTTCAGGCAATCTTTGTTTAGTCTATCAGCTGAAGTACTGATCCCAATATTTCCCTATACTGGGAAATGAATCAGGTTACTAATTTCTTTGAGCTACTTTGCCTAAACAATTTTTAAATAATAGATTTTTCACATCTAATTATTTCTGTTAAAATTGACACTCTTCCTGAAATGCAAAGATGTTTTCCTATAATTTGGAAAAATAATTCTGTGTTAAAAAATATATATACCGGATTTGTCTCAATTTATATTATTACATTTGACTTTTAAAATTGTAGAGAGTAATGCCTGCTTCAGTTTTCAAAAGGTTCGTATTGTCAAAGCCTGAGTTGTCAATCCTTTCCCTTTGGTTGGAGATTTTGATTCATCATTTAAAATATTGTTCATGCATTATAATACAAATGAAAACATTTTCTCTAACATATTTCAAAAAAATTAAATGAGTGTACACAAAAGAACTTGAGGACAAAATCCTGTCTCACATTGATTATTTGATTCCCATGATAGCATTATGTGCTATTATTATTTATTTATTTATTTTTTTATTAGTGTTTACTATGAAAATTGAAGTGATAGAACTTATTTTAAGACAAGTCCATATCTGGCCAGATAAGAAATTTCTGAGTTTCAGTCACTTCTAAATGCCTTTCTCAGTAAAATGCAATTTCCTTGTTATTTTACTGGGTTTTTTTTTCTCCAAAGATTGCTTCATGTCATATGCTTCATTTTTATGAGGCCTCAGAAACAATTCATGACAGTGCTATTTATGTGCACACGACTGATGAATAAGGCAATACAACTGAGAATTTTTTAGCAATCCTTAACAATTCTCCGCTATGAACAGTTTTCCCAAATTTAAAAAAAAATTGTATAGAGAATTCCTGATCATTCAATTCATTAGTGAACTGTCTTGGTTACCAACACAGCCTATGAGCTCAAAATCTTTGTTGCTCACAGAATAGCTTAAATTAATTTTTTATTTCCTACAGCTTTATGGATGTCTGCTGTCAAGGCAACCCTAATGACACACAGTCTCATGTGGACTGCTCTCTAACATGATCCCCAACCTGTATTCCTGTTGGAAGAAGCCATCTTGGTCACAATTACCCAAAGCTTATCCTTATTAAACATTTAATACTCCTGTAGATTGTCTGAAACTAAAGCCAGCTAATGTTTTCCTTAGCCCCAATGCTTCACGATTTGAAATTATTTTAGAAGGTTTATTGGTAACAATTATGCATTTTTCGTTTGTCCACTTCAGTATATACATTTTCTTTGGTTCTGAGATTTTGTTTCATTGTTAAATCTGAAGGAAAATGCTGGATTAATGGCATATTATGTTTGCAGAAACTTTGAAAATTGTTCAAAGGGTAAGCATTTCAATTGTCTAATTCAATCTTTAGCTTCTTGTATAGATTTTTTTTTTTTTTTTTGTGTGAACTTGTATTTCAGGGTAATAGGAGCCTCATGGGATCTGTTTAGGTCTCAAAATCCTGGTGTTGTGGGTTCAAATCCCACACCATAGCCATGGTTCGGGTAGCCAAGGTTCTCAGATCTGGAATATTCTATACACTTTTTAGTTTCTGCTAAATTGTTTTAGGACAGCTCTGAGGGGTCTTCAGATATTGGGTGCACCCCATGATTTCAAGGCACACACCTGGTTACACTTCTTTGCGGACTTTCCTTTATCACAGAAATTTCTTTATCTAATATAACCATGAACCATTTGAACTGATGGTAACTGGTTCAAAACATCAAGCAGGATATATGGAAAAACTGCTTTTGTACACTTTGTTGCAGTGTTGTAAAGTGTAAAGAACAAAAAAACCAAAAAACTTGAAGTTAAAGATTGGACTTTTCAATACAGGACTAGGGGCATTGACATAATAATCCATAAAGGTTCAGATAGTATTCACTAAATTATTACTGTACAATCACTATAAATAATGAGTAGCCACACAATATAAAATACCAGTAATCTCTTTAGTGCCCTTTCCCTTCATCACTAGTTGTACTATTGTTTTTGCTTAAAACATTTAAAGGTAAATTTTCACTCATGATTTAAGAATTTTCTTATTTTTAGTATTGTTTTAGATTTTAGCTACTTTTGTCTAACTGTTAATTATTTTAAAATCAATTTAAAGTAACTGTAATTTACTCTTTTATGATTCTCAGAAGTATTCACTTATTATCTTCGTTCGCAATTAGAAATTCATTAATTTTTTACTGAACTGACTCGCACTGATTATTAATTTATTGTTCAAATAAATTTTGTTTCAAATGAAATAAATGGAATTTTAAATGCTTAAAACTTGGGGGGGGGGGCAGTATGCTCATGCCAAGGCAATTATTACCTAAATTATCTCATATAGATCACGTGGGTGGGATACATTAATCTATCTTATTGCTGCAATAAATGACAACTGGCAGTAGAAATAAATCTTGTACAGGTGGACCTGGGACTGATTGGTGGCTATATTTGCCCTCATTAGTCATGCCTTTAGACTCATTTACAATTTTATGCAGTTGAGAAGTTAATGGGATTTTGTTGTTTTTTTAGAAGAGGCACACCATGAGACTGTTATTTTTAGCCGAAGCATTTCTTCTGTAGATAGTATCTTAATTCTTCTTGTAAAGAATACAGCTGGATTCAGCTACAGCAAGGAAATGTTTTGCCACTTAATAGAGCCAACTGTAGGTCAGTTTTCTCTTCAGAAATTTACCTACTGTTGGCTAAATCTTCTATATAATATTTTTTTTTGCTATTTTTATTGTTGGCTTATCTTTGTTATTTGTTAGGCAGTTGTTAGTTGATAATAATTTCTACAAATCTGCAAACTTTCCTACATTAAAATTAAATATAGGTAGATCTATGGTTCAATTTTCAGCTGTTCAGTTTGAAGTTGATTGTTAATATTCTTTTTAATTTTTTCAAATTTATATATATATGTGTTGTGTGTGTGTAAGATCTTAATAATATTATGAATATTAATTACTTCTCCAAAAATTTATATAATTATACATTTAAAAATATTTAAATTATTAGCATTATTTTATTTATTTTTTAAAACCCTTTGTCTTACATATATATTTTAATTTTTATCAAGCACAATAAAAACATTTACAGCTTTAACTAACAACTTTTTACGTGTTGCAAACACATTTCATAGGTTTCATGTTTCTGCCATTACCAAGCTATCATCTTAACCCTTTATAAGTTAGAGGCGATATTTTCACCACCATGATTTTTATTTTTTTATCACCGAAATTTTGTCCACCAGTCATATTTTTTCATTCAGGCAACTTTTATTTTTCCACTGTCCACTCCTTATGACCGTTAAAGGGTTAAGAGAAGTTAGCTTCCAGTTCTTTAAAAATATGTCAGGACCTGTTTCCTGAGAGGGATATGAGAGAAGGGCTGGTAGGAATTAACATGATTTTATAGCAGTATAAGATTTATTTGACCTAAAATTATGTAACAAAAATTTTTGTGAAATAAAAGAAAGAGCCCTTTTAATACAAAAAGCACTTTTCTAGCTGAAGCTATCTTGATGTAGATTTTCCCACAAACTTAATTTCTTTTTCTTTAGGCTCATTAATATCCCAATAGAAAATTAACTGTTGATCCTTCACTATCATTCATTTTCGTTCTTTTTCATTATGACTTATAACTTGTCAAGTAATGTAGTGAGCCTCTGGATCTCAAACGTGTGCTCATCCAATGTAGTGAAAAATAATTTATTGCTGTACTAGTCCTCCTCATACTTAGCCTCAAATATAATTTGGAAACCAATATAAAAAATTATTTTTAAAATATTAGAAAGCATTATTTTCCCCTTTGAAATCTTCTTACAAGGCAAGTGTAAGAATTTCAAATATTTTTTCTATTGTTTTTTTTTACTTCGATTTTGAGGGCTGGTTTGGTTGACTTTCTTGTTTTATCATGGGAGTTCCAGTTCTTTTCATTACAGTTTCATCATTTGATTTCTTTCAATTTGCACATTTTGCATAACAAAGATTTCTCTGAATCAGGTATACTCCCTTGCGAGTGATTAGCTTTGAAGGAGAGGCCCTGTATCCTCAGGAAGACTGGCCCCAAATATTGGTCCTCTTAGAGGAGGGGGCAGCCTGGCTATACTCCACGACACTGTGTAACTATTAATCCACAGTACTCGAAGAACCAACCCCTCCGTGAGTGACTTTTAAGGAGGAATCCCCCATTTGCACCTGGGGGCCAAGCTCCCTAGTGGACAAGTTCTATCAAGAGAAGCTGCTTAATCCAAGTAAATAAAAAATAATTGTGAATAATTTTTTATTTCTATAGTGAGTATATTCTTATCATGGTTAATAAAAATTCTTGTGTTCCCACAATAAAAGCTTTTATTTATGCATAAAAAGAGATTCCCTTTCATATTACACATAATAAAACTATATTCTACTACTACTACTATTTGATAATTGTTTGTGTTTGCTAAGCATAGCTTCTTTTTCTTAATATATCCTCTATTAACTCAATTTTTTAGTACTGTTTTAAGATCTGATGACTGTCAGTTGAGTAAGGCCATGGTTCCTATATTTTACTACTTTGGATTCATTGACTTTTGATAAATTTATAATAATTGATAAAATAATTAATGGGGTTATGTGGTTGTCCACTCATGAGCCAAAGTACATATGTTCAAAATTCACAGCTGGCTTTTCTCTTTCTTTGGTTCTATTAGAAATGACCCAAATAATTTCTAGATAGCTTCTGGGAAACACCACCCTAATTGGATACCACTCATAATCTAATGGGAAAAAATCAGGTAGCCAGAATGGTGTTCTGACCTCACGCCTTCTCTTATGTGTCGTGGGTCGAGAATAAATACATCCTTAACATGTATTCATTTACTTATTGAGGATGGATATAAAGAAAAGTAAATGACGAAAATTACTTTTAAAACCGTAGAGAAAAATGAGTGTGAAAGACGTACCGTCCATTAAAGTTTGCTTGTTGCTCTCTACAATGGCCGGAAAAATAGAGTTGAAAAATCTCTCGCTCCCAACGTAGTTTCANATTCAATTTATTATTTTTTAATCAAGTTCATTTCTTTTGTAATTCCCTTGAATATAATTTTTTTTTTATTTGTTAAACTAAAAACCATTTTCATTGTAAACCTATAAATTCTGTACTTTTCATTTCATAAAACATCAAAATTTTTCTTGCTCCCTTTTTTATTAATATTGCAATTAATTTATATACATTTCATTTATGCTATGCCAATATTATTGTGATGCTATGCTAATTCAGGAGTCACAATTAATATTGGGAAATTCATAATTGCATACACTACTACAACCAGACCCGGCATTTTATTTAGTGTATGTGGATTTTTACCCGGTTCAGCCTCCGCACGCAACATATATATTACTATTTANTTTATAAATAAATAATATAAATCATATTATTTTTGAAGAACAGAAAACGTATTTTTATTGGTGAAACATCACTATTGCCACTTTAGCAGGTGATATATATTCGCCATTTTCTCCATTGCCTGTCAAAGATTTAAGAGAACTTTTTTTGTTATTATCTTCACTACTAATCAGTCTTTGTTTAATTTATTTTTAATTTATTTTTTAAATATCCATCATTAATTGTGTATGGCCATGTTTCCTATTTTTACTACATTTGAATGTCAATTAATTTCCTAATTGGTTTTAGTTTTACATACAAATATCATCCGCTACAATACCATCATTTGTGAGTAGGTATAATAGTGTTTTTATAATACTCAACTGGTTGCAACACGTACAGTAGATCCATCAAAATGGATTTAAATAAAATATAAACCTCTCTTAGCAAGAAAAAGAGCTTTATTTTTTTTGGGTGAACACTTGGGAAGAGCATAAACAGAAATATGTTTCTCAACTATTCATTAATATAAGTTAATATCTCATATTAAAGAATCTTGAAGGAACCTAAAAAGGTTGTTCTCATGACAATTGTTAAAATGTTTTATGTACTTTCTCTGGTCATATATATATATATGACCTAAACTTGTGTCTAGCAAAGTAACTATCAGTTGCTACAAGGACTATACAGTCAATACTGGCGACAAGGGATGGAATATTTTCCTCTTAAAACTATACTCATCATAAAGGTATATATTTACAGATTATATTAAATGAAGGTGATTAATATCAGATGTTTAGATTATGTTGGCTACCTGTATATTGGACATCTCTCCATGACCACCAACTTAATTATACTACAAATTATTTCAATGGTAGATATTCTTAGAGAAATTTCATTACCAAATCAGAGTCTTCAGCTTTCATCAAATTCTCCAGCGAGTTACGAAATTCCTCAATAACATCTGTGAAGCAGAATCTCCTCTCTTGGAAAGACGTGTATGTTTTAACTGTTTCAGAGCCTAGAGCTAAAGCTTCCGTCAACATGTGCCACTCAATTTCACTTTCTTTAGTGTAACGGAGTAGTGCCTGAAAGATATTCTCTTTTGATAATTTATTATTGGTGTTGTATTTAATACATTTTCCTTTCTTTCAAAAAATTAAATCCGTGGGAAAAAATGCTAATTTACATGCCGATGTGATTAGCTCCTTGTTCTGGCCGCCTGATTTTCAATTCAATGAAGAATGGTACCCAATCAGTTAAGTTTGTTATTCTGAAATAGGTCGAGAGAGAGAGAGAGAGAGGGGGGGGAGAGAGAGAGAGAATTGAGAATTATGACGGAGAGAAACATTTTAAATCGCAATATCTTAAGTTATTAGTGTTACAAATATATATAAAACATTATAGATTTACTTATATAATGAAATTTTTAAAATGTATATTCCATAAGGTAATGAAAGAAAGAAAGAAAAATAAATTTTATTCTTGGACATAAGTCCCCTTGAATAACAAAGAGGCTAAAAGTATTGATCACAGTAGTGATTCTGACCTAGTTGCAACAATAAAAATAAAAAGTACAAATAAACAATAGGCTAATAATATAAAATATTTTGAACAAAGCTATGACAATATTTACAATTATAGAAATTGAAGAAATAAGTAATANGTCCCTTGACGTGATAGCACCGTACTGTACAAGTGATTCTCGCTATTTCCCTATTGGAGACATTTCAAGTTGATTGAACATTTTATTCTCCTGAAATAGCGACATTTAATCATTTAATTTTTCGAATCATCATTATAGTATATTAGAGTGCTAATCAATATTACGCTAGTAATCCAACGATTAGCGTACTGCCAACATCTCACCGAAGCCTTACTTTGGCCGACGTTGCCTGCACACCTGTCTTTGACTGCCGGCCGGCCTCATCAGTTCAACCAGTGGACGACGTTTTCTTCCTCACCCGGATTCGACGCAGTTTGTGATTTTCAACAGTCTTGTGTTCCGTGGTCTCACAATCAGGTCAGACCTATTATTGTTTATTCCTTCTCTCTCTCCTTCGTACAACAAAGAATCGTCGAAATAGTTGCAGTCAAATTAAAAATTAGGACTTTATATAATTTTTACAAACTATTTATGTTTATTATTTATTAATTAATTATTCAATTTATTATTTTTTAATCATGTTCATTTCTTTTGTAATTCCCTTGAATACAATATTTTTTTTATTTGTTAAACTAATGCCAATAAACCATTTTCATTGTAAACCTATAAATTCTGTACTTTTC
The DNA here is from genome assembly GCA_000696205.2 of Oncopeltus fasciatus. Lineage (NCBI taxonomy): Eukaryota > Metazoa > Arthropoda > Insecta > Hemiptera > Lygaeidae > Oncopeltus > Oncopeltus fasciatus. Next base: position 33,202 of record KZ809620.1, read on the forward strand.
ATTTCATGAAACATCAAAATTTTTCTTGCTCCCTTTTTTATTAAAATTGCAAATAATTTATATACATTTCATTTATGCTATGACAATATTATTGTGGTGCTAATTCAGAAGTCACAATTAATATTGGCAAATTCATTATTGCATACACTACTACAACCAGACCCGTGAT
>KZ809620.1:34622-54235 GCA_000696205.2 Oncopeltus fasciatus
GAGAGAGAGAGAGAGAGAGAGAGAGAGAGAGAGAGAGAATTATGATGGAGAGAAACATTTTAAATCGCAATATCTTAAGTTATTAGTGTTACAAATATATATAAAACATTATAGATTTACTTATATAATGAAATTTTTAAAATTTTTATTCCATAAGATAAAGAAAGAAAGAAAGAAAGAAAAAGAAATTTTATTCTGGGACATAAGTCCCCTTGAATAACAAAGAGGTCACAGCTGAAAGTATTGATCACAGCAGTGATTCTGACCTAGTAGCAAAAATCAAAATAAATAGTACAAATAAACAATAGGCTAATAATGTAAAATATTTTGAACAAAACTATGAAAATATTTACAATTACGAAAATAGAATAAATAAGTTTTAAAAATAAGAAATACAATAAAAAAAATTAACAAAATAGATGCACAAAAAGAAAATGAGTGCTACACAAGAAAAAACAATGAAATTCAAAACTAATAAAATAACAATTAATCAATAAGGATTGCTACCAGAACTGAAATAAAACTTTAACAAAAAAGATTAATGTAAAACTTCTTGAAGAATAAAAACTAAAAAAAAAAATGGATAAATAAAACACAATTACTGATGAAAAACAAAACTTACTTAGGAGAAAAAATGAAACAATAATAAACAGCATTACTGAAAAATTAAATAAAATTAACATAGAAAATATTACATGGTCATAGGTTATATAGAAAAAGGTAATTCATCCAATGCGCTTCGATCCACTGCCATAAATACCTCTAGGTCGCCAGACAGCCCATGGTCATCTGAACATATCCAGATCTTCCGGAATTGATTGATAACCACCACAGGCCGGCCGTCATCCTGCCGACATTTCACCCGGACACCAGAGAACCACACATATTTTAGCTTGCCTTCCTTCTTCTTCTGACGAGCCAAGTAGTAGAGGCGCTTGTTCGTGGGGCTCATACTCTCGCTCAGGTAAATAGGATAGGCATCATTCTCCTTCCAGCCAATATGCCTGGTTGTCCGGACCGGGCCCTCTTCACTCTTCTCAATCTGACAACCTCGTCTCTCATAGATTGCCGAACGAACTTCGCTATGATAACTGGTTGTCTAGGATCATCCTTTCGCTGGCGATGCCGCTCCACTGTATCAATATCTTCTGGAGCGATCTTTAGGCCCAGATTGGCGCCTATACTCGTCACCAGACCAGCGGGAGTTTCACCAGATCGCACCGGTACCCCTCGAACCTCGATAGATCTGCAGAGTAGCTCCTGTTGGGCGTGATTCAGACTCACCTCCAATTCGGACACCCTTGACGTCAATGTCCTGTTTTCAAGCGTTAGTTGTTCTAGACTGGGCCTCTAATATCTTCCCTTTACCTTTGAGAAGCTTGCCATTTTCAAAAGCAGCGTCGTTGCTTTTATTAAGAGAGTCTTAAAACTTTCTTAACTCACTAGCAACGCCACTTTTTATCTCGTCTATCTCTGATAAGATCGCCCTCATCACCTCCTGAGTATAAGTAAATAGATTACCTTCTTCGGTAGATTTAGCTGGTGAGGTCTTCCTCGTTTTCCCACATTTATCCCATGTCCAGCCTTTTCTTTGTGACCTCTGAGACTCAATATCTGAGTCATCAATACCACAACACTTTCCGTGGAAATTAATTTGCAGGTGATACAGGCTAGAGAGCTCTTGTCATCCCTATTAATAGCGTGTTTACACACCGGACACTGCACCATTGCTTATTTATTTTAAAAAGCTCAGATAAACAGCTGGCGAGATCAGAAGTAGGCTGGGCGTGTCTACTTGGCAGAAAGGAGAGCTAAGGAGAATGGATAATAATCAGCAGATTACTTACTGATAAGTTGCAATCTCTGATAAGCCCACTCGTTCCGATACTCACCGCAAACTCCCGGTGTAGATTGTAGAGCCGTAAGACGTCTTAGAGAAAATTCAAAAATTTGTGAAGATCACTATACACATAATTCAACTCTGTGTGAGAAATCAAGCGGAAAATCTCACGTTGAACCTTAAAGATTACGATTTTCATAGTACAGAGCTGAAGTGCACTGGTTGCGTCTCAGGCCAGAATCCAGAAGGATTCAGCCAGAAGGTACTCAAATTTAATTAAGACATTTCAAAATACAAATTGCACTTTTAAAATATGTAAACTGAATTAAATAGTTTTTCAAATTCTTAAACGGATTTATTTTTTGTTTAAATCAAATGAGGAGGAAGTTTAGTTTTCAGGGAGACCGAATTGAAGAACCATCAATATCTTGTTATTATTAGTGTTAGGAAAAAAAAAAAAAAAATGAAACAGGGTGGTAGAAAATTTTAATTTTCTATCCTTTATATACTTTTANACCTCTTCTTCTACTGGCCTTTAGAGCTTTTTTAAGGTTTTTATATCTTTTTTGTCGAAAAAGAAGAAATTGCTTATTAGGTACAACCCTTAAGTATAGGACTTATATTTCCTTCCTCGTGTTATCAGTAATTAGAAACATTGGCATTTATGTGATATGGTAAGTTTAATTTTAAAAAGAAAAGAAAAGAAGAACATTCTATTTACTTACTTAGTTTGCGCACCTGCTGCGTGACTACTATTGTTATTGAAGAAATGAGGGACATCTTTTCGCTTAGCCAAATCTGCAATCTTCTGAGGTCTAAAGAATGAATCTATAGTGTTTTATAAAAATTTTGCACTATTTATTTTACTATTTTTAATATATTATCAATAAAGTTTTCGTTTTTTCTTTAAATGTAATTTATAATTACATTGTAATATGTAATCATAGGTGGACAGTTAATTTTTTTTAATTCAGGGACAATTTAAACTTATAATAGTTTGATTAATAAAGTTAACAAAAAAAATTATTATTTTTAATATACTCGCCTGTGCTGCACCTGAGAAAAAAAACCCAAAAAGATCACCATATTCATTGTTGATGTAGCTCTCACAAATATGTGATATAGAGTTCAAAACATTGAATGGTCTTTGAAGTATGATTTCTTCAGAGTGAATCTTCTTAAGTAGAACATCTACGGCGGGGATCAGCTGGTCTCCAAATACATTCTTCACGTCAACTTCATTCAATAGATTTTTTGAACAAATCAGAACTCTACAGCAAAACCTAGAAATGTACAAATTTTCATATGTCTTAGATAATATTTACAAGAAATATGAAAAATAAAATTAGTTAAAAATAATCAGATATATTAATACTGAAATTTCACCTAAATGCTAAGATTTTGCTTAAAAATCTTCACAAACAATTGTGAATTCAACCATAGCATAAGAACAGGAACTGATATTTTATGGGTCGGATGGGGAATGAGAAAGAGTGGATATTAGGACGAAGTGGGTGAGCATGATGAGTTCATCATGAGCATGGTGAACATGATAAATGAATGAATTCATTTATGTATACAATTAGCACAATTAACTGAATGTTGCAAGACCCAAGGTTCGTCCCCTGCATTTCTGTTAGATTGTGATTCTATTAGAAAACCATTAGATTAAGGACGTGTCTCAATTGTGACAATAAAAGTTCACCATATACGTTTTGGATTATCACACTATATTCTGGATTATAACTCGGTGAAGTCACATTGACATGTAGTGCAGTCGTGAAGTCGTAGGTACAAGTCACTCTAAAGTAAGCTACATATGACATTACAGTCTCATGGAAGCAATACGACAAAGTATAGCCTAAAGCGAATCGCATATAAAACACATGTAGCAAGATTGGTAGGACTCCTGATGCTCGGCTCTGTCAAAAATAACCAATGGCGATGTATTTCCCTTAATCTTTTACTTCAATTCAATTTAAAAAGGATAGTTTTTTTCCTTTTTTAGTGCACTATTATAGTATTACGTATATTATATAATTTTTTTGAACCATTATTTCAACAAACATTATTTTATAGTCCATTTCCTATTTCGCTCTTACAAAAATGATCAAAAAAACTTATTAAACAAACTCATTTTCAATTTATAAAGTAATTAAAACACAATATTCAGCGTGCTTTGAATAGTTTGTCAATATTAAGTTAATGAAATCTAGCCTCTTGCTATTGTTTCTTCATCTATTCAGTGTAGTTCATTGTTAAGTAAGTGTTCTGTATTTTTACCAGTCGGTTTTGTCTGTCGGTTTCGTCCTTCGTCTACAATTCTTTTTTTATAATTGCTAAATTTAATGTGGATTGTTTTAGGAAATCGAGGATTCTCTAAGGATAATGAAAAGTTCTCTTAAGGTCATGAATTGTTCTTGTCATTAACATATTTCTAATAGATTCACTCAATTGTCTCTGTGCAGATTACTAGTTTGAGCACAAACAATGGCTCTAAAGTCGTCAATTATGCATCGTATGGGGATGACATTTTGATAATAGCTAAAAATGAGGACGACCTACCGAGAATCTTCCGTCTAATTCATAAAAAAATAATATTCAAATATCAATTGCATAATGGTGACACCAACTCTGATGCAAAGTACCCATGATAATAAAAAAAAGTATAAAATTTTGACTTATAATTACCATGAAGTAGACTTAACCAGCGAAAGGAATCTAAATAGAATATTCGTTGCTTTTAAATAAATATAATGAAAATATAAATGTATCGAAAATCGAATCTAAAATATATGTAACCGCCTAATAATGACTTATACCGCTTATAATAATGACTTATACTGCTCAGGAAATGAATATATCTGCACACACTCATTACTAAACTATTATAAAGAACATCCAGGATACTGAGAATGGTGGCTGGCTACAAATTGATGAACAGATGGGGAAGGCAGCGAAATAGGAGAAGTATGTAACACACAGAACATGGTTGGATAGACAACACTTGATGGAATGATATGCGCATGTGACATGTATGGAAAGCTAGAGATCGGAAGGGATAATAAACCCAATACAGGAAGACCTCTGCGCAAAGGATATGGACAGAAAACAGTTAGTTCATAAAGAATTTCACGTTATGGATTATATGGTAACTGAGGATAATAAAGTGACTGATATTTAAAATTCATCAGTTTATAAATGTAAAAAAAAATGATGAGAGATCAATAAAATATTCATAATCTCCAGGCACATTTAATCTTTACTAAGGACTTATTTTATCCTTCTTTAATGGCAACAAATAAATGATCAAATTCTGTTTGAGGAAAAAAAAATACTTACAAAACAGGAACCTCTGTGAAGTCTTCATGAAGGCTGGGACCTACAGCCTGGAGGGGTGGTCGTCGAGGGAGATTAGGTGGACCAGGGACAATGGCAGGAACGGTACGGTAAACTAAGCGAGGCCACATCTGACAGTGGTCCATCGAGTCTATCATGGCAACCATTTCCTTGTCTACAACCAGTAGACTGAGGGAAAAACCATGTGTTCCAGGGAGAAATTGCCCAGCTATTAGTCGCCTCAGATCTAATCGTCTCTCCGCAGCCTGTTTTGCAACCTCTCTCGCCACGACGTAAAGGAACTGTCTATCTTGAGTGAAGCTGTTCAACATCAACACATACGATGCAATTCCTTCAGTCGGAGACATAATTATGTTCAACATGGAGGATACAGCCTCACGGAAATCCTGCATCTCAATTAGCTTCAGAGGATTGTGGGTGCAGGACACCACGGCTTTGTTCTCGTTAAGATGACAGAATGCGGTGTCGATCACCAGTTTCCTGAGTGACACATAAATAACTTTCATGTTGAAGCCGGCTTGTGCCATGGCTCCGGCATATTTGATGACCAGCGGTGCTGCTAGTCGGTGGACGGTGACGAGGTCCACAAGCATTCCCTCACAACGTGCTCTTTCAGCGGCCACCCCGAAGTCCATCATGTATTCCTCTGTCACTATGCCCAGGATTCCTGCGCAACCGTCTTCCCAGAGTTGTCGGAGACAAATCAAGATGTCACTGGGTAGCAGAGCAATTCCAGTCAACATCCCTGGTCCTACGAATCGTGCAAAGTCCTTCCCTACCGTCATGAGTTTCATTTTGTCCACAAGAGTGGTGTGATCTCTTCTGAGTAAGATCTCGAATCCTTTCAGTATAGCAAGGTTTGAATTTAATAATGAGTGGCATTTTGCTAGCGATTTAATATTCTCAGAAGAAGTGTAATCGATTTCAGTATTATCACTTTTGAATATAATGTCTGAGAATTCACCTTCTGATGCATATATTGTTCTGTAAAATAACAAAAAACGAGGTAATTCAATTCTTAATACCTAAAACACGAATGAAAAAGTGATATATGTCATTAACTTAATAATGACAGAATATGTTTAAAATTTTTAAATTTGACTTTTGATATAGTTAGTTGACCCTCGAACTTTATGAGTAAACAAATAATTTTTATTATTACCAATGTTTTGACAATCTTCAGGGTAATGTAAGAGAATCTCCCATTGCCCTGAAGTTGGTCTGAAATTTAGACAGAAGTTGGCAATAATAAAAACATTTTGCTTACAAATTATTTTTATTTTTTCAAATCGCAAGACCAAATCCCTAACCAATCCTTCCTCATTTATATTTTACTTTTTTTTCATATGAAACATTTTGTAATATATTTATAAATGAAAGTATAACAGGTAATAAACAAAACGTTACATGTGGAGAGGAAATGTCTAATGACACCACTCTCAAATTTCCACCACTTCAAAATGTTCCCAGGAAGTTAGAAGCCAACTTCGTTTGAGGTGACTGAAAGGTAGGTGTTGGAGGACAGGGTCTGTACAAATGGGTTAAAGAGGTAAGACAGTTGACCGTGGAAAAGAGTGAAGCATGAGGGAATAAGATACTGTGGTAAGGAAATACTGTTGAATTTATTTTACATACTATTTAATAGTTAATTGGAAATTAACTTTTACGTATCTTTATTATATATTGATGAATACTTTTAAGATGCTCTTTCAGTTTTGGTGGGTATAGGATGTATAGGATGAAAAAGATAGGCCCAAACACACTATCTAGTGGAAATCTCTTTTGCTTCGTTGCAATTGGAGTAATCAAATGGTTTGCGGAACCTAAAAAAGCGGTAAGATATCTGATTTAAAGATACATAAGGATTATTTAAGTTTTACTAGGAAGTAAGGAATTGAGCTCAAACAAAATCCTTTGTGACAGACTCGATGGAATGACAGAGAAACATAAAAAATATCAACTGAAATATAGTCTACAATATAAAAAAAAAGAATAAAAAAAAGTTTTTTTCAAGACCTTCTTGTGATAGTTGAATGCTATTTAGTTGAATGTTACTTAATTGTAAGTAAAATTGATTATCAGGTCAAATTTTCAAGGATTCAATGAACATCATCAGGTGGTTTTTGCAGAATTATGGAAAAAATATGTCTTTGTTTTTTCAGAGGTTTTTCAGAATATGCAATTACAGATGTAGGTCAGAAATACAATTCCATTTTAAGGATATTGCAAAGTATTTGACCGGTGATCACCGGTTTCTTTGGGCTTAGATGAAAAATAAAAAACATATATTAGAGAAAAATTTATTATTTAGTTTTTAACTAAATTTATTGGCTATTTATAACCCTTATTGCATGTTTAATTAATACATTTTAAAATACATTATGTATTTATGAGTTTAATAAAAATTATTCCTACTTACTTCCAGCCTGTACCTCTATCATCGATGTCCCCGATCTAAAAACAGTACATTAGGTTAGCTAAGTGTTACTTTTCAGCAACTAAAAAATGATTTCATTAGTGAAAATGTAATAAGTCAGTGTGAATTTAGATTATGGATTAAAATATTCTTGGTTCAACAACCGATTTGAAATTCGGTTGAACGTCGAATCTGACCTAGATTTGTCAATTGGTCATTGTGTTACAGAGCGAAGATTGTTATATTTAAACCTTGGAATCCGACCTCATGTCAACCAGACCTTCTTCCAATGTTTTCCAAAATTCTCTTTCTGTGCGTTACTACTTCGACCTTTTCATTTTTTCAATAATAACTCTAAAAGGCAGGAAAAAAGTAAATTTTAGAGAAACAACTCTCTTAAAACGTCAACAGTGCCGGTCAACCTTTAGATTTGTGTTGATTTCTGAAATGCATCATTTTAGCACAATAATTAATCAAATTTCATTATTTCCCTCTCTTATTTTGGAAGATTTTTTTTAGATTCAGTTATTGAGTTCAATAAATCTTTTTTTTTTTTTTTTTTTTTTTAAATTTCAGCCTATGGCGATCAAAATACATATAAATAAGACAAAAAAAAAAACTCCTATGATTGAGCTGGCGGCATATTTATATTGAACTAGTGGTAAATAAAAGTACCTTTGGTAGAATGTCCGAGAAATTCATGCATTCGGTCATTATTTGTATGATAATTCTAAATGCAATTCGGATACCGATTAATCAAATGTTAAAATGCAAGAAACAGCTTTCTTATTTTGAGGCGCCTACATGATTTTCTAGACTTGCAATTGCACTTGGATTATTACGGCAAAAAAAAGTATAATCTCACTGTTGCTAGTCGAAAAATATTATTCAGTCAATGAAAAGTAACCTAAATCGCTAGAAGCATATGAACAAGTTTGCTGAACACGATAACATATTTAAATTTATTTATTTAAGTAGAATAGTTTCCGAAGACAGCAAGATCTTAGTAGGAGTGAATACCAGCTTCTTCACATGGATTTTTATTTCTGAAAAGTGGAGTCCAACAATAAATACAAACAAAATAACCTAATTTTATACAGAATATTGTCGATGCTTACTATAATAATGTTCAAAAGATTTAAACAAACCGCAGCTTAACAGGAATTGTCCTTATATTAAATATATAAGAGAATTATATCTCCATTGAGGTCATGAAAATAATGGTTGTAACCAATTAATAATAATAAGACCAAGGAACAGCATTTGGAAGATGGCTTTTCGTCCATGCATTTTAGCAGCAAAAATGATACGGTAACGGACTATTTTTGTTGTTTTCCAGTTGTTTTCTGCAGTTTACAATGTGAACAACCACCCTGGGGAGATTTCTCCACTCAACGCCATTGCCCTGATGATGGCTTACTAGCTAAGCCGAAACGTTGGCATAAATAAAAATATTACTCCAAATTTTGGTGTATATTTTTTTCTTCCTGGCCGAAACCCCGACCATTCTCACATGATATNTCAACAAAAATTCGATGACATTCAGATGCCTTTTTCTTTTGATTAAATAAGAAAATCATGACATGCCGCAAATGCTCTTTATTTGGCTTAAAATTAGACATTTTTAACACCAAAGAAAGGTATGATACGTCCACGTAAACGACTTAAAAACAACTGACTTTTGTAAACAAATGACTAACAAACAAAATAGCGTTTAGAGATAAGCAAATCCTTCAATAGGCTAAGAGTGCATTCTATTGGAATTAAAACGACATTTTAAACTTGCATACCTACTATAATCAATATACTTATATGAATCCATGAGTCTTCATTGGCTGTCTTCCGAGCGCTTTCCGCAATGGTCTGCCATCACCAGGCCGAAAATAGTCTTGTCCATATTCTCAGGCAGTATCTGATGTCCAACTGATTTGTTCTTTCAATTGATAAATTCTTGGACAATGTAGGCCAGAGGAACTAGGAGATTATACAACGCATATGTACGAGGTACAAAGGTAGTATACAAGGCTGCTATACTTACCGTGTTCACCTATAGGATTCTCTTTTCAGCCCTGAAGAAGCCATCACATGATGTGCGAAAGCTCGGCAAATCACACCAATTTGACACGATCCAACCCGGAAGAAGAAACGGTAAATACTTCTGACGACCGTCGAAGCCTACGTGATCAATATTATATATTGTTTAAATTACGTTTACGGTATTTACAGAAACAAATGATCTCTCGGTATGAAGTGAGAGAAGAAGGTACATGAAAATGTATTATTTCACTTCAACCGCCATTTAAACTGAATAATGATTTGTTATTTTTTCAGTTTTTAAATGAAAAATTTTATAATTAAATAAGCGTTAAAGTTGTAAAATGTTTCTGATAATTATTTAATGTATTCTGGCAGATAAAAACATAAATTTTTCGGTCTTGGCAATAATTTAAATAGATTTAAAACTAAGGTTTCGTCATCTACTCGGATCAATTAACAACTATATAGACAATTTGATATAATATTAGATTCATGATAGCCCTGAAGATGGCTTACAATGTAAGCCGAAACGTTGGCAGATAATCCTTTATTAAAAAATACATTTTTTTTTAAATTTGTGTTTTTTGGATCTACCTTGACCGAACCCCAACTAAAATCATCTTAGGATATAATATTAGTTTTTATTTGAGAGGATATGTCTACCCGAGCACCACCATAAATTTCCTTTTAATAACAAAATATTTTTAGTTTAAATCCCAGTGCCTTGCTGACGACTTGTAAATACAAGAGAGTGATTTGAATGTCCAACGCGCAAGGGGCGAGGCCTGTAGAATACCTCCTGGAGAAGACAAGCGGAGGACGAGTGAACCTCAAATACCCCCACCACTTCCAGGAGGACCAGCTAGGGTGCAGCTACCCCACCCTGGCGCCGGCAGTCAGCGCCCGGACATCAGACATAATGTGAGTATGCTCCCACAGTCCCCTTATAGGTCTGCTGCCGACATACCTATGCATTTACTAATGTAACTCAATGTTTATAAATAAGCAACTATTAATCTCAGTTTGCGGCTCATTATTATGTATTCCATATGATAGAATGACCACGACTTTAAGGGGGACATATATACTCATTCAGATAAATTAAAAAACGAAACAGCTTTCCTTTTAAGCTAATTTTATAAGAAATTTACTATACCTTATCGATTATTAAAAATTGAATAACTTAATGCATTCGATAGTTACATACAAAAGTCTACTTTGTGAAAACGAAATTTGTACCATGGGTAACGTTATACGCGCAACAATAGTCCAGCAAGTACTATTATTACTTTTAAATTGCTGTTTATCTACATCAAAGAAANGTCTGTCCGAAAATGTTTAATATTCTATTTAGCAGCAGTTGTAGAAGTCAAAATTAATTTACAATGAATTAATTAAAGGTACAATTAATTTTATGCGTTATGCATTACATGAGCATATTATTACATGCATGTTATATTCTCTCAAGTTAAACCTCCAACAAGATTTTTGTATCTCCACACATAAATTAATATAATTTTTGAGCACATTAATGTAATAAATAACTCATGTATACCTCAAGAGAAAGGCACTTTCACTTGCCTCCATTGACAAGTTGATGTATCCAGCTTTCTAAAAGTTATGAAAAGTGCGGCAGAGATAATTGACGTCACAAGTATACCCTGTCCTGCAGAGGACACTCAAGCTCCCAAGTAATTAATTCTTCCCTGGTTTAAATACCGTTCTTCATTTTCATAACAGGTTTTCGCAAACAACATGCAATTTCTCTAGCCTAAGGTGCATTGAGCTACAATGAGTTGAATTTACAGATTTTCCCACGAAGCGGTTCCATTTGAAGAAATAATTTACTGGTAGTTTCCCAAAAGAACAGGACAAACAGTTTTTAACGATGAAACAATTTTCCATAACATTACTCTCGGAGAGATAATTTTAGCAGATTTCATGTTGTTTCAGAGAAAGAAAATCAAACAATTCACTTAGTTATTATGACATGATTTTTAACTTTCTTTTATCTTATTCATAAATATTTCTTCAAGGCTTGTATATATATATATACAGATATGTAATTTGTAATTTTTAAACGGCCATATTTTTATGTTCTTCTGAGTAGGATCAATGAGGAACTGTAAAAATAGTTTAAAATTCGCGTTTTACGCTTGAACAACTTTATTTCCCTCCGAAAAACCTGGTAATAAATAAAATTAAAAGAGAAAATGAAAAATATCAGTTCTTCTACTTTTAATTATTGAAGAAAATTTGCCGGATCCAGGCGGTCACTTTGGTGCAACTCCATAGCCTTTGAAATGTTCCTAAATTCAGCTTTCTGCAATGACTACTTATGGACTTTCATAACTACTAATTGCATCCTTAAAATACACACGGACTTTCCAAAACACAAAAGAAGGCGAGTGGTCAGAACAGCGTTCCAGTCACCTTAATTCTTCCATTCAATGAAGAAATTTAATGCCAATTAGTGACAAGTACGAACTTGGTTAAGGACTAACTTGCATTAACAGTACAAAATATAACTCTGTGCTCTATAATATATGACTTTTGGTAGAAGATTATCTATACCATAACCGTTCACTTCAGCACAAATTAAGCTAGATTTTAATCAGCAGTAGCCAATAAAAGCGAAATAAACTGATTTTTAAAATATGATATTTAGGGAGTACATAAATTAAGTTGTACAGATAAATCTATTACACTGAATGATAAGGATAAAAATATTGCATAACGTGATAACCCTGGGAGTAATGACTGAATTATAGCTATGAACTATTTAAAAAAATTTTGATAAAGAGGTGAAACCATAACTAAATGTTATCAAAAACTAATCAAAAGTTTTTTTGTTCACGTAGGCTTCGTCGGTCGTCAGATGTATTTACCATTTCATCTTCCGGGTTGGACCGAGTCAAATTGTTCTTTTTTGCCGNATGAAATGGTAAATACAAAAGTTTTTTTTGTTTTTTTCCATTATTAAACTTTTATTTATTTTTTACATTCTGTTAAATAAAAACATTTTGTAATTTGATCACAATGAAGTAAAAATGACATTCAATATGAATCACATGAGGAGAGAAGGTGCCCAATGACACCACTCTAAAATCAAAAGTTGAAAAAAAAAAAAAAATTTAGAATTACAACAGAGTTAAGTGCCTTTGTTTTTAATTTTTTAATATACAAGAAAATGTCCATCATTTTTTACATCCTTTCAATTGATGATTTTTTCATTGCTTAGATAGAAAAGTAGTTTTCTATCTGTGAAAAAATGGAATCTAACTAGGTGAGACTTTGAGTAAGTTGATGAGTTATTTTATATCGTTATTGACTCGGGTTCGAATCCCGGCTGAGTTAGTAAGATTTTTTCTGGCTCCCTGTGTATTTCTTACCTTAAATGATCAAAAGATTTGGCATATAAATGCAAAAAGCTAGGTACGTTATTGAGGAAAATTTCACGAATATGAGGAGGGATTACCTAAAATGTCAAGTTTGGGTATATAAGTTTTTTTTTTTTTCGAATTTGTCTTTATGATGAACCTCAAGGCTTAAGTTATTATTAAAAAATGGTTTTCTTATTATATTTTTAAAGCTACTTTTATTTTTAATTAATTAAAAGAAGAGAAATGAAATAGATATTTTAAAAGATATTTTAAAATCCATTCATAATTCTCTCCCAATTTGGTTACTAACCTAAGCGGGTTGATCTAGAATCCAATGGGGATTTTGGTATAACCAAGAACACTTGTAAATAATCCAGGTCCAGTGATACCTTCAATATTACTTCTCACTGAGTCTCGCTAGCGAAGGTTGTGCCTCATTCATTCGACAGGCTAGGAATTCTTTGGCCATAATCGTCCGCCGTTTTGCAAGATTTACTATATGTCTTTGCCGACATACGTTTATGGTTATGCTTCATCTTGTTCGTGTTTTAAGCAGGACAAGGTTACAGGAGAAATGCTAATTATTAATGGTATGGTTTACCTATCTGTTTGAGGTGTTCCAATGTTTCAAGGATTTCGTTGTTATCAGATAATTTATTTGTATAAAAGATCTTGTCTGTCCGAAAATGTTTAATATTCTATTTAGCAGCAGTTGTAGAAGTCAAAATTAATTTACAATGAATTAATTAAAGGTACAATTAATTTTATGCGTTATGCATTACATGAGCATATTATTACATGCATGTTATATTCTCTCAAGTTAAACCTCCAACAAGATTTTTGTATCTCCACACATAAATTAATATAATTTTTGAGCACATTAATGTAATAAATAACTCATGTATACCTCAAGAGAAAGGCACTTTCACTTGCCTCCATTGACAAGTTGATGTATCCAGCTTTCTAAAAGTTATGAAAAGTGCGGCAGAGATAATTGACGTCACAAGTATACCCTGTCCTGCAGAGGACACTCAAGCTCCCAAGTAATTAATTCTTCCCTGGTTTAAATACCGTTCTTCATTTTCATAACAGGTTTTCGCAAACAACATGCAATTTCTCTAGCCTAAGGTGCATTGAGCTACAATGAGTTGAATTTACAGATTTTCCCACGAAGCGGTTCCATTTGAAGAAATAATGTACTGGTAGTTTCCCAAAAGAACAGGACAAACAGTTTTTAACGATGAAACAATTTTCCATAACATTACTCTCGGAGAGATAATTTTAGCAGATTTCATGTTGTTTCAGAGAAAGAAAATCAAACAATTCACTTAGTTATTATGACATGATTTTTAACTTTCTTTTATCTTATTCATAAATATTTCTTCAAGGCTTGTATATGTAGTAATGTTTCTTCTTGCCTGGATTTTGCACATCTTATGATGGCTTTTTCAGGGCTGAATGGAGAATGAGGTCATGAAGAAGCCATCACATGATGTTTGAAAACCTGGCAAGAAGAAACTTAGAAACATGGTCAAGCCTGGAAGAAATATTTGCGAATATTCCCTGAAGAACGTGGGAGTTTTCACCATTTTACCGATCCTGCTAAGGAATAGCTAAATATCAGTTTCCTATGAGTTTCAGTGCTCTTCTACAGAATGAATTACAGTCTTGGGGCAAATGTTTTAGCTGGAACCTTGAGTAAAGTTCTCCAGCACAAAGAAATCTATCAAAATATAGGTCTACTGGTGTCAACATATTCAGTGATGGAAATCTCTCCAGTAAATCTCAGTTTCTTTCAAGGTCAGAGGTTGTAGAGAGCAGGTTCGAATACCCGGCTTCTAGGATAATTATCAGATCGCTTATCTGAAAGTGCATTTAAAAAAAATAATTGCATAGCTGTTTGTATCCGTTCTAAGCTAACCTATAAAATACACACACACACACACACACACTTAAAAGTGTGATTATTTCTTATTGAGGTTGTTCTCATGAGAGATTTTTTACAATATATATCTCCTATCCTACCACAATTAGATACTAAAATGATTTTGTGTGTGTGTGTGTGAGCGGTATAAGTAAAACGGAGAAGCTCTAAAGACAATACTTTTCAGTTTTTCTCAAAGAAATCCGGCGTTTGGCTTTTAAATGCACAACGTTAGGCTAAGTTCGTTAATCGATAAAATCGAACTCAAAAAGAGTTGAGGTTTCTCTGATATGTCAATGTCGTGAGTAAAAAAACGCTTTTTCGCTAAAACGGGTGTAATATTATTTACAATATTATAATAGTCATTATAATAAGTAATATTCATTAGCAACGAGGGCGTAATAATCTAAGGGTTGATCGCCCCTAAACCCGATCCTACCTACTCAAGCAATAGTTATACTGAAGGGCGTAATAATCTAAGGGTTGATCGCCCCTAAACCCGATCCTACCTACCTACCATTAGCAACGAATCACCACCAATTCGTTTATTCATAAAATATAAAATTTATTAGTCTAGGGGTTTACATGACGTATACATTTCATGTTAAAATATTAGCAAATGAGAAATTCCTGCACGACGGACTTTTTAACAAGATAAATTTCTCAAAGTAAAGTGCGAAATCTCCTTATTTGTGCTGCTTGAATTTAATAATGGCTAAAATCAGGCAAGAGGGTAAGAGGATTCAAAGAGAGGTATGCAACATAAAATTGTTGTTATGGTTGCTGTTTGTGGATGGGTCCCTGTTTCAGTGAGAATATACCACTCAGAATGCTCATGCAGATTTGAGTGAGTTTTGAGGGGCGTGCACGCGTAAAGTGTGGAGGAAACGCCGAATTTGCGCTCTACAGAGTTGGGAGGACTACGAATTGGCTCGCCAGATTTCAGAGCTCTCTGCCCACGACTGAGAGGGGGGCTACACGTCCTGGCCTATTAAACGGGGCAAATTACTTATTGTGCCAGTGTTTCAGATCGTAAAGGCAGCTTCCGTTCGCTGAATACGTGAAAACAGTGGTCAAGGCTGCAGCCGTAATCAGCTGCGCAGTGGCCAGAGAGAGAGGATCTTTTCCAGTCGAACTTCGGCATTGCTCTCAGTAATGCTTGCCTTGGACAATCAGTTTCCTACTTATTCTTCCTCCCCCGTCCCAATCCCAGACGCCATTTCTTTAGCTTCGTGACTAAATCCCTTTCAGCGTGAAGGCGCTTCAAGTCATCCTTGAAGTACTCCTCTATTTCTTGAGAGTCTCTTTTTTAGCTTCTCTATGCTTTATTTAACAAAGTACTAAACATCCCTTGTCTAAGATCGCCTCTTTGGCCTGGTTATGAAAGTAATTAGTAGATTCAAATAAACCGAGATACCCTTACGATTTTACTAAAATGGCCAAACAATACTGATTTCATTAGATGTTTTAGTTGGGGTTCGGTCAAGGTAGATCCAAAAAAAATATAAATTTAAAAAAAGTGTTTTTTTTTAAAAAGATTATCTGCCAACGTTTTGGCTTACATTGTAAGGACTGTAGATATACTATGTCATGAGAATACAATAATAATTGACAATATTATAATACAGAATTACCATAATGTAATGTGATATCAAAAGTATGAATGTAGAAAGATATGTAAGAGAATTTAAGAAACCTGCAGACAACAACTTATTAAAAAAATANTCTGTCTGAACATCTTAGCAATTACAACAAAACTTAGTTTATTAGTATATAAGCTGAAGAATTACTTAAGATGCAATATTCAAATAAATATATTTAATTTATTTTGATGCCGAGTAATTCGATTATTTTAAGCAGCTCCTGCATAATGGACTTATTTTCTTATCAGAAGTAAAGAAATGTACCGATCCTTACTGTTAGTTAATGTAGAGATAGTTCAAAAGGAGGTCACTTCCTAAAATTAATCGATTTTCTTTGCTGCTAACATAGAACAATGAAGAAAATAATTAAAATTGCGGTAGGGAGAAGTGGGAAGAAGTTTCTTCATTTTTGTAATGATAAATATTTATTCAATTTTGTCCAAGAGTAATCTACTCCTTACTCCCATCCGATTTCTACGAAAAAGAATAAATTTAACAGCTCAGCAGAAATTCCGAATTTAGTTTCTATATTTTAAAAGGATGGAGAGCCCACTCTATCCTCCGAGATGCATTCTTAAGTATCTTTTTTCAAATATATATTTTCTTAAAANAACTAACCATAAACTTTTCCCTCATGCATGAATTTTACTATGTTAGCAGACAAACCTAATTTCATTTGATATAGCAGATGCTCATTAGTAAGTGAATTTTTTAAAACTTACTAGAGCTTTTTGCCGCATTGGCATAATGGAAGAGCAGGGACAAGTCAAATGTACTTAACATAAAGTTAAAGGACACAGCAGGGGACATTATTAAGGTGGATAATCACTTACTCAGATGCAAAACGGCAATGAACCTCACGATTCTCGACTGAACAATATCCTTGTCGTACATTACAAAATTTTAAATCTAGCTCTAATGATTTAATGATTATGGCTTTTTCAGATCAATTTCTAGGGTTCAAAGCTACTTTTATCTATAACATTGTGGGAACCAGGGAAATTTTGAAATATATAACAGAAAAAATAGTGGTAAAATGTGAGACACTTTCATTCAAAATCTACCGCCTAAAATTAAGGACATTGTAAGGACACACAAAACAATAAATGGAAGCAAATGCTAGAACACAATTTACAAAAACTCAAACCGAAGCAAAAGAAAAAGCAATGGCAATCTGGCAAACATTTCTTGAATTCAGGGTTCTATCTACCTCAGCTAATGTAAGTGCTTATTCCAATAATTACTACACTGACCCTAGAGTTCACAGCCAGTTATATATTTATTTTAATAAGTTAAGGCATTAAGTTGTTACACTACTCCACTTAAACTACTCCAAATAATCCACAGCCGAATGGTTTGGCTGAGCAACTAAACCAAATATTAAAAAAGTTTGTCTAAAGAAGCCTTTCAAAACCAAGGTTATCATTGACAATAATTTAGATAATCTGTTGACATATTGTTTTGTACAAAAACAACTTTACTTAAGCTTTCAAAATATTAGTTCCTACACAGCACAATAGAATAAGTCTTTTGAGAAAAAAATTAGGAACCAAAAATAATAATTTTCTACCATTAAAAAAAAAAAAAAAAAAAAAAAATCTGAAGAGACTTGACTTTTGTGTAAAGTAATAAACATCTTTTTAAAATAGAGTGATCTCACATTAAAAGTCATTCGTCGCTTGCTATAAAACCTAAAACAGGAATTAACAATTATAATGATGTTGATTTTTTTGTGTATGGTGTAAGTAAAAAAAAAAAAAACCTGACTCTTACTCATGCATCTCTTTGAAGAAATTGAGTTCAACACTTAGGACTTCTTTTTTGGTTTTTAAGGCATTCGTACATGCCATGAAAACACTAGTTAAGATTTTAAACAATTAATGCGAGGGTATAGAATAAAATTCTATCTGTCCCAGCCAGGCCTCGAACTTGGATCTCCTGCTTTCCAGGCCAGTATGCTACCGTTTGCACCACCAGGACGAGCTAGATAACTTATTCTTATTATTCGAGCCTTGGCTGGGACAGATAGATTTTTTATTCAATTCCCTCACATTAATTGTTTAAAATTTACATGGGATAATAGACCACAACTAAATTAATATTTACTAGTTAAGATTATATTGTAAATTACAAGCTTAGTAATCTGTCTGCTGGGAAATAGACAAAAAAAGGTGCTTATTTTTATTCTTGAGATTGCGTTTGGGCAATTTGAAAAGCCATGCAAGGATATAATAAGACGTTAAAGGAACTAACTGAAAAATTACATTAAATGTTAAAATCACTGGACAGGTATTTGTTTTTGCCATATGCACCAGCTTTTTTGACTGCTGTCTTATAAGTGTTGCAAACTTGAGTATCAGATGTAACTAAAAAAAACTAAGGTAATAATAACAATAATAAATAGAAACTTTTGATGAAATTGACATTGGGCCGAGAGGTTTCGGACGCGATTAATGATATTAGGAAACTATGAGATTTTTTTTTCTTGTACTGTTCAAATGCATGACAGTTAGCCAATGAGAGGCCAATAAGTTCAATGGGGGCGTTTGAGGTGAAAATGCACCCAACGATCCCAGGGCAACAACCCTGGTTCTATTGTGGGAGTCCACAAAGGGAAACCTTTTCCCTCTAGCTGCAAGTACGCCATTTAGATAAGTCGCCAAACTGTCTTCTGGGAAAGAGGTTTGAATGCAATCACTAGATCAAGATGGCGCTGCTGAGGCAAGTCTGAGAAATCTTTGACACAGTAAGGATGTACAATTGTTCATTGATGCTATCAACATAGTCAGCGTTCATCACCGGCGTTCAGTGAAGTATCAGCAAAATAGATAAGCCTTATTTGTTCAAGAGGTTATCTTAACATTCTACTAATGGTAGCCATAATTTTATCAGAATCAAAAGATGGCAATATTTCCTTTTTTAATTTTAAAAAGTGGAAGTAATGTGACTATATACAAAACCGAACATATTGGGGAGATAGTACCTCCAATTGCAAATTTTTTTTTTTTGG
>KZ809620.1:55208-65760 GCA_000696205.2 Oncopeltus fasciatus
CATTCACTCCTCATCCAGATCCCGACAACTTGTCCAATAACGCGGAGGTAGAGGAGTCTCTGGATATACCATTACCAATGTCCTTACCGATTAAGGCAGTGACACCTTCTGAGGTCAAGTACATTATAAACCATCTGCCGTGAGTGAGAGGGGGAGAAAAATGCCAGTGCATTCACTCCCTTGATATTTTAACTAAACTGGCTGGAGTAGGAAGTCACTTGGCCACCTCCTCTTGAGGCGTCGGGGAGGGTGGTCGGGATGAACGTGGAATGCCAGGGAAAGGACTAGAGGATTTGGATGTCCTTGGAGGTTTGTGTAGAACTTATCAAAACTGGAGGGGATGAGCTCCGAAACAAAAGGTACTTGCAGGTCAGAATGGATGGTTTTATTGGGTACGTAAGGAGTAGTGTTGAGGATTGTGCGAAGGACTTTGGACTGGAACCCCTGGATAAATCTAATGTTTGATGGCTTCGCTGTGCCCCACAATTCAATACCATATGTCCAGATAGGTCTAATTAATGTTTTGTAAAGAGTAATTTTGTTTTATATTGTTATTCTGGACCTGTGGTTCAGCAAACTGTAGAGCTGTCCAAAGCGTCTTGTCTCTTTGTCTGTAAGTGAGTCTTCCAGGTTAGTCTAGGTAGAACCCAAGGTAGCGGACTGTCGGAATGATGATTGTAATTATAGAATATTTCATGATTGATATTTATTGGAATAACCATCCTATCCTTTTTTTTTTTATTTCATCTTAACCCATGTTGCAGGCATTAAAGGCGAGGCGATCAAGGAGTTCCTACTACAAGCACGAGTCGGTCGTACCCCGGTAGGAACATTCACCGGCAACAAGGACGCCAAGACCATCGATTGTGGAAGCGGGAAGCAGGTAGAATCAGCTGGCTCATTTTCTATACGTAGATAGTTAAAGATGTATGATAGTCCAGAAGGCCGTGTTCACGGTTTGAGTACGGATTAGTACGGAGTTATTTAATAGTTTGAAATAATTTCTCATTGAGAGGTAGTGAAGGGATGAAAAAGAGAGAAGAAGCCAGGAAAGATGATATTTTGCAAAATTATTTTGTAATATAATAATTTTTAACTATCAATCTAAAATTCATTTTAAAAATCTGTTATTCATTATGGTAAGCAAAATAATTTATAGAAATAACTCTTTGTAAGTATCTTGAATCTTATTGAATTTACTTAATTTTAAATTAAATAAATCGCTATCATGGTATAATGTTCAAAATGTTATTAAGAACATTATCTTCTATCATGACAATGTTTTGTTCATGTATGGGCTATAGTCACGAATCAATAGTATTGGGCAAACCATAAAAGCGAACTAATTATATAAACTTGAGGATTATCTTAATAATATCAATGTCGATTTGAAAATTCATACTTCATCCAATGAAAATTATTTCCAAAATGCTTCAATCCAATCTTTCAATAGTGAATGCTAAAATTAAACTGATTTTAGATCGAAATCACTTATAGTGATTTCAGATATTTTGCTGTTTTATCGAATGATCTTGGTGTTAAAGCTAGAAACCCATTAAAACTTTTCCGTTACATAGTGTCTCAATAACGGGGATATGATGCGTTTTTTCTTGCAGTTATTTTAGGGTATATACCGTACAAAGCAATTTGACAGAGAGAAAATGTAGAAGAAAAGTACTTTATTATTAATTAAACGAATTATGAACTTTAAGTAATGATTGTTAATTAATTATTAATAAAACAAATATTTAGTTAAAATTATAAACTAAGCCGAAACATCCCTAAGAATTATGCCGAAATAAATGGCTGTCCCTAAATAATTGTTTAATACAGAGGATAAAGACTTTTTTAAGGTTGAAATAAATTTTTCAATTCGTATTCCTTTCAATATATTCAATATATATTGAAGTTTACTGCTTCTGTAATTCTATCAATGTCTTACATATGTATTGGCCTTGCTTGAACCTTCCTCCGATTAATGTATGGTTAGAGAAATTTTCCAATTACTTTTCATTCCTTGTGGCATATATTTTCCTGAAAAATGTTGGGGATTCACATTTGTTGAATGGTTCTTCGAAAGGGCTCTTTCAAAGAGGACCGCCAGTCCAATAGGATCACAAGTACTTACAGGCAAATAATAAGTACTTCCTCTCGAAGGCTTCCTATGGCTGATCAAGTCATGGCATGAGATCTCATAATCTCACAAATAGTTGGAGTAAGGGTATATATGAAGTGGGAAATATTTTAAATTGTCAAACGTATAGGGGGGTTATTTATTATATAATTTTTCCGCAAATCGCGAACAATTTTTTATTCAATTTTAAATGCAAATGTGTGATTTATATTATTTCAGGACTATTAAATCAGGTGAACATGAAATAATAATTTTGAAAATGTATTTACAAGTTCCTCTCATGGAATATCTTCAAGATACTAGGCAGATATTTTCGAATTACTTTTGGTCTGTGTTGATGCAATTAAACATTTAATATATTGATTACATTTTGTCGATTATTAGTTGTAAAGTATTAATTATAGTAGTAATTACGTGTCAAGACTTGTGGACTTCCAAAAACATAAAGAATGTTAAATATTGTTTATTTATATTCTAAATATAGGCAAGAATCAATGTAGAGAGAAAAGAGAGAGATATTTAGAAAATCAATATCTTATATTAAGGAATAAAGAGGGAAAAGAAATTTGAAGATCCTTAATCTCTGATCAAGGATTCAAGCTCTGACCAACCACTAAATCTACCCTGGAATATGTACAGTAAGGCTGGGCGTATCAACGTTTCATAAATACAATTTAATCCCCACCCATCGTTCTCAGGTGTTTGAGCAAATGGCTAAGTTTAATAAGTGTTCTTAAATAAATTGTCTTTGTATGGCAATACAAATTGTCCTTTCAATCGTTATAAATTCTCATAGAGCAATAGAGGTTGTAAATGTTCCTGAATTTTTCGGTTTTATCAGTATGAAATTAGGAACTTGGAATATCTGGCAATTTAGAAACTACACATGCGCATTAAATGAGCCATCAACTAGTCAAAAATTATTCAGGATAGATTTTTTTAAACAAATTTTGTATTAAAGGTCTTCATTTTAATCCTGAGCAATACTCGGCAAATTAGTCTTCTGATATCACAATAAAATATAATGTCAACAATCCATTTCTAATTCAATTTATCTCTTATCACATAATTTATATGTTGCAGAACGGAGTAGTCCATACCAGTAGCGGAGAAAAGAAAACTGTTGCTGTTCAGTGGACAGCACCAAAGGATCTCAAATCACAAGTCATCTTTTAGTAAGTATTCAAACCTCATAGGATTTATTTTAACCAAAAAGGCAAGGAAAGTTCTTCTTACATTAATATATATGTACATAGAAACCTAATTTCATACTGGCAAGCCTAGGATAGCCAAAGGGAAGTATGCTGACCTCTACTTTTTCTAGCTCCCTTTGTATTTTTGTATACAATTTAACGTGGTATTAAATACCACAACTAATACCATTTTTTAAAAACGAGAGTCTAACAAATAGCCGACAATGTTAGCTCCTTCGAGAGAAGATATATTCGTCTTACTTGGAGGTTTAGACTCGGAGTTAAGTGCGGGGAGTTGGAGAGATATCTAGTCTGCCTCGGTTGTGTAGGGGTCAAAATACTTGCCCGGAAAGCAGGAGACTCGGATTCGAGTCCCGGTTGAGGTAGAAAGATTTTTTTTTCTGGCTCCCTTTCCATTTCTGGTACAAAATTTAACTTGGTATTACATAACACAACTAATGTCATTGTTTAAAAAAATATATCATTGAAGGTTAATAAATTTCGTGATTTAGATTTTATAGAAAACAAGTTCTAGGAATAATAATCTAAGAGGAAAGTTTCAAATCTCAGATTAAAATCCCAGATATTCAACTAACTTCGAAATATCTAGCCGAAGAATTTGTCCTCTTGCACGGGGAGCAGGAGTCTAGACATGAATCGTTTGGTAACAGTATTTGAAAACCCAACACATTTCAAAATTTATCCAACTAAATATATAAACAAAGTAGGATATTATTTTTTCTAACTTAATTCTCTCCTAAGAATGAGTTTATCTGGGCTATTTCAGACCAGTTAACCAATAGATACTAAACAAAAAGTTGAAATATGTAATTTAAAAAAGAAAAATTAAGTTAGGAGCTAATATCTGCACAGTTTGACAGCTATTTGTTTTCTTCAATGCTACAATCTTAATAATAACTAACATTATCACTTTTACAATCTTAAATTCCCTCCTTCATAAAAAAATAATTGTCTTTTATGTTTTAAAAAATATTAATGATTTTCAAAAGAAACCGGTAACAGATCTAGCAGGTGATGATGCATTGAATTTTTAAAAAGGAAACTTAATATAATCTTTAAAATAGCATTTTTTCTTTTATTTTTTTTTAAATCTCCCTAGTATTTTTTCATTGACCGAGTTTAATTTTTTATATTTGTTTTCTTTTTGGTGAATGATTCGGCTTTTAATTTACTACCAAGTTACTATATAATTTAATTAAATATTTATTATAAATGGAGGTTCTTATTCGTATCTTCTACTTACTTTCTTTTCCCCCTATGCCCCACTGCAAAGAGTATTTACGCGATTTATCATCCGTTTTTAAAATATGGAAATCATATTCGGTATTTAAGCAAACCGTTGGTAAAGATTTCTCAAGGGAAGACCAAATTTAAAATCTTAATATCTTCGTTATTATTTGGGTTATAAAAAAAAAGAAGTGTAGAACAAAATAGGTAAACTTTGAAATTTACAAACAAAAAAAACGCATATTTAAGAGATATTTAAGAATACAATTTCGAGAGATAGGCGGGCCCCATGCTTTTAAAATATAGAAAAGATATGCAGTATTAAAGCTTTACATTGCAAAACCTTTTTGTTTCTTTGTTTAAATGTTCGATATTTATGGTTTTAAATATTATTTGTCAGTAATGGTTTTGGATATTATTTTAGAGTAATGAAGTTACTTTAGTTCAAGTATTTCATTAATATTAATATTGTTTTTTTTCCAGTCTTACTATCCTGGACAGCCAAGGAAACTACTGGGTCCAACAGAAATCTCGCACACTTAACGTAGGGTGAACAAGCAAACTTCATCCCTTCATATTTCAATAAAATAATAACTTTTTTTTTGTAATGCTATTGTTCCTTATTGTAAGCTGTCATTCATAACACAATTAACTATTAGCATTAGCAATAAGATAAAAGTACAATAAATATTACCCTATAACAACATGTAACTTTTATTTTTCAATCATATTACCTGTTGCTTAAGAATCCTAGAGGCCTTTGAAGGCCAAATGGTCCAGGTATTAAAACTTATGCTCACAAATCCTTGTTTGAACTCCGCTCCCATATTTTTAGTGGAATCCAAGTAGTTCAATTCCTCGCAGATCTACATTCATATATTAAGCAATACATTAATATAAAGTAAATAATTGCGTTTAAGAAATTATCAACTATACCATTATATATTATGCTCACTATATATCAATACAGAAGTATAGGTCCTTTTCTGTCTCGTTGGGGCGAAAGATACCTACATGAAAGAAGTAAAAAATAAAGTAAAAAAGAAAAAAAAATGGAGAAGAAAATATTAAAAATTTTGAAAGTATACATATATATATCAACTTGATAAAAATCGATTAAAATGTTTAGGGTTATACATCGCCCAAACAACTATTAACAATTTTATGGGACATCAATTTTCTGTTTGCATTTGAGAGAAAATTGCTTTGTGTTCAAATGGAATGGCTGCCATTATTTCTCATTTTATTTATTTTATATAAATCTATAAGCATCATAAGGTGTTTTAATAATAAAAAATAAAAAATCACATTAAGTATGGACTACAGTGAATTAAAATAAATTGTTGATGAGAACTAATGAGCCAATATCTAGGATCTATGGTTGATTGAAATAATATTTTTTATAAACGTGTTGGTTTTTTTAACAATAATTGCATTATATAAATATAGAAGGCTGCTTATCTAAAGGGATGTTTTCACAGTGTCGTAATAAAAAGCCATACTCTAAGACTAACAAGGAAACGGTTTTATGGGACTTCAGACTAATATATACTTCAAACTGACTTAAAATATTAAAAAAAAAAAAATATACATAAACCTTTAAACATTTAATTATGTTTACAATGAAATATTTTTCAATTTGATGGCGTAGTAAGATTGGATTCCTATGACAAGGATTGGGTATAAGGATTAGGGAGAAATGGGAGATTGCTAGAATAGCTTGAAGCGGATGGAGATAAGGTCTTGGACATAAAGGAAAATAAAATCGTGAGAAGAGTAGAGTTCGACAAATAATAAGGATTATTGGCGATCATTCTTAGGACTTTGGATTGAAAGGATTGTATTCGCTGGATGTTAGGAGGCTGCGAGACAACCCAGAAATCTGCGCCCCGTTCTTTCCCTAAAAATTAACCTCAAACTGTCAAAAAGGTGAACTATTTCACTCGTTTTATGTTAAAGTTTAATAATGCAAACTATGGGCACTAAATGGTTTACTTAAGTAAACAGACATTCATAGAAAATAGGCACAAACAAAAGCACGATTGTTTTTTAACTCTCATTAGTTACCGAAGGTATTTGTTAGAAGCTGAACACAATATATTGTAGGAAGTATTCACATAATTATGTAACTTATAGTTTTCATAAGAGCTTACTCTGAGCATTACGGGGGAAATACGGCCAAGCTGCTGAACTCAACTAAAAACTTAATAGAAGATGGTTAGGATAACAACTGGAAAGGGTGATGAACTACAGTTACAGAGCTCTAGTATTACTACAGCTATAATTGTCACTGAGACCTTATTGTTCCTCTGTTATTGTAGAGCAGTAACTAACCTACCCTCACTTCGTTTATTCTTCAGTTGTACGGTTCTTACAGGCAAACATGAGAAGTATATTCCGGGGAAAAGTAAAATCAAGTTACATGTAACTGTGAGGCATTCACTACAGTTACATAGCACTAGGATTACTACAGCTATAATTGTCACTAAGCCCTTATCGTTCCTCTAAGTTATTGTAAAGCAGTAACTAACCTACCCTCACTTCGTTTATTCTTCAGTGGTACGGTTCTTACAGGCAAACATGAGAAGTATATTCCGGGGAAAAGTAAAATCAAGTTACATGTAACTGTGAGGCATTCACTACAGTTACATAGCACTAGGATTACTACAGCTATAATTGTCACTAAGCCCTTATCGTTCCTCTAAGTTATTGTAAAGCAGTAACTAACCTACCCTCACTTCGTTTATTCTTCAGTTGTACAGTTCTTACAGGCAAACATGTGCAGTACATTCCGGGAAAAAGTAAAATCAAGCTACATGTAACTGTGAGTCATGCACTACAGTTACAGAGCTCTAGGATTACTACAGCTATAATTGTCACTAAGCTCTTAATGTTCCTCTAAGTTAGAGCAGTAACTAACCTACCCTCACTTCGTTTATTCTTCAGTTGTACAGTTCTTACAGGCAAACATGAGAAGTAAAATCCAGGATAAAAAATTCGCCGTTTTATTATAGTTCAACCTAAGTTTTGACTTAAATAAATGTTATTTTGTAAATAATACGGCTTGTAGCTGCAATCAGTCAGATCAGAAACCTCTTTAATACTGATAGTAAAATTACATTTTTCCATTTTTATTTTGTTCCTGGTTCCTGGTTTCCATTGGGTATTTATTTTATTCAAAACTAATTCATTTTAAATTCACTGATTTGCCAAATTTATTGTATTTATTACTGGCTGCTCATCAGTTAACCTCAGTTATGAGTGCTTGGCACATGCTGCGCTCTGACGGCGACATCAGCAATCTCGGGATATACTTGGCACTTGAGTATGCATACATACACCCTACTGTGAGTGAACCCTCCTTACTAATTATTTATGGAACTCCATAGAAACACCCAAGTCCCCTGTAGATAAGGCAAACATTAGATTAAATTTAAAATTAGTATATTTCCATAGATTAATTAGAAAGCTTAATAAATTCTTTAACGAAAACATAGCAAATGTTTATCTATAATTAAAGTTACACTGAATGGTTAATAAGAATTCGATCTTTGAAAAAAAAGAAAAGAAAAAACAAGTACATTAAATGAGAATACATTTGTATTTACAAGGTAGGTACAAGTATATAGTGTTACTATTGGGTGCCAACTTTAGGGTGTTTGGGCCCTTGGATAATGTTTTAATATTGTCGTATTGTTTTTAATGACATATCACATATTGTGATGACATGTGTCATCTACATAACCTTTTGAGTTGTGTCACTTTTTTTCCCCCTTGAGTGAAAGTATTATCTTTAATTCACTATATATTGAATTTTCTTCACTATATGGGAATGAATGTCTCAGAATAGTTATTGGTTATTAACTAATAAATAGAAAAAAAAACTTATATTCTTATTTCATACATAATTTTAATATTTATAAATACATTTTGTTCTAATGGCCTTAATATTTAGTCCGGATTTATTAAATAGTATTAATGTCCTTTTTAGTGATGTAAATGTGAAATCACAAAATTTATCAAAGAATTCTTACAAAATACTGTTCTTGTCTTTGTATGATCTGGTCATCTTGCTTCTTGGTCCCGTCCTTCAGCTGTCATATCGAAACATACTTCTGAAGTTCTCAACGGTTCTCAGAGATACCGCCGGATGCGACCAAGGTAAAGAGATGCCAAGATAGTCTCCTAATGAGATGATACCTCTAGCAAACGCTTTCATAATCAGGACCCCCCAAAAAAATAAGCACACCTTTGAAACGGTGTAACCTTCTAGATAAAAATAAAGTAATTTACCTGTAGAAAAAAATATTTCTGATATCGTTTTAGTAAAGTGGTTGAGTTCTACAAGATACCAAATTCTTTTGGCAAAATATAAGTATTTTATTTAATACTGCCCAAGTTTCGGCTTTCGATATAATTGATAGAATTTACGGTTATGTAAGATTTCCATAAGTATTTTAATTGGCGCATGAAATAAAAATAAAATTTCATTGTAAACAAAATTGAAGACAGGGGCAGTAATTTCTGGGTGTATCGAAACGGTCTTATGTTGCGCTCGTATTTTTGACTTGGATTTAATTATTGATAGCTATTATCTCAATCAGACTTTTTGAGGAAATAAAATAAACAACATATGTTTAAAAAAATATAAAACACTTTGGTTTTTATTTATAAGTGTGTATGTAGTATTAACGGCGATATAAAAAATGCAATTTAGTGACGTTTATTTTTATCAAGAAATATAAAATCGATACTAGCATAAACACATTTCTCGTGATTTGACTGAGTTAGGTTAGATTTCCTAGCGAGCAACAGCTATTTGTGCTTCTTAAATATCAAAGATGGATTACGGAGATATTCTTTTTAAAGCGTACGAAAATAAACAGAAATCGGAAAAGAAAGATGTTAGGTGTTATGTAACCAAACTCCCTCCAAAACAAAAGACGCATAACTCTTCAGTTACGAAAGACAATATCAGGATATTCCTAGCTAAAAAAGAAGAGGATGAACTCAAAAAACGCAAGGAAGAGGATGACAAGAAAGAAAAATTGATCGCACTGAGGAAGGAAGATAAGCAGGCTATGAAAAGGGTTAAAAGCATGCTTAGTAATACAAAATCTGCCATGAAGTCGGTGTTACCAGATGTCGATAGCGAATTGGATATAAAGCAGTGCGATGAAGATGACTACGGCTTCACCTCTCAAGAATCTTCAGAAATGTACGCAAGGATAGTCGACAAATACATTAAACTGCCGGAGGCCGGTATACATCCTACGCCGAAGAGAATCAAGATCCAGTGTGAAGTGAGCACAGAGGGCCATGTCGATAGCCTCGGAGGCATAAAGGACGAAGAGGAGAGGATTGGCACGGCAGGAAGTGAAGGGAAAACGCTACTCGAGAAAGATCTAGTCACAAATAAGTCAGGCAGAAGTCAAAGGGGGCCACCTCCCATCAGTTATGACGATCTCCTGCAGATGGCCAAGAAGAAACAGCTGGAAACTGTAATAATTCACAAACCATTGTCCAAGAAGAGCGATCAGCAACAAAAAACTGGAAATAGAAAGATTCGGAAGCAGTCCGAGAAGAGAGTTATCAAGAAGAGAAATATTTTTATTTTAAGCTAATTTCAATATTGCATAAGGAAAAAGAAGTTTGATTGGATTTGGGACCTTTTAACATTATATAAGATATTTCCCTTTTAATTCCAAACTAGGAGAATAATATTTATACTTGTTTTGAACATATAACAATATAACATTTATAATTTAATTAAAAACAAAAAAAACATTTTTAATAAAGCAGTATAGAAATTATATCTGTCAAAAATATGTATGCTTTTTATAACTAAATATTGTAAATAAATAAATTTAAATAATATAAAAAAAGTGTTGTTCCAGAGCAAAGATTGTTTATGATAGGCCATAAATTTTACATATAGAGATATATTAGATACGTCTCCAATTTAAAACAAGCTGTG
>KZ809621.1:23188-39463 GCA_000696205.2 Oncopeltus fasciatus
AATGGTCTTCTTCCATATCTGAAGATAATTCGCCAATAGTAATAATATATACATATAGTTTATTTTTGTATGTGTGCGTTCTGCTTCAGTTCGTGCTTGTGGAAGTTTGACGTGCTTGATTGCGTGTCTGTTTTTTTTTTTTTTGTAATTTCCGCTTCGCTAAAACCCTATGAAGAGTACCTTTTCCCTCACATTCCGTTAAAAACCATTTTGCGGGGGGTAGCAGATCACTGAGAATGGGAAAAAAGAAAAATCAAGACAAAAAAGAAAAAATATGGACCTTGTGATATTAACGTCAAGAAATGGACCCCAAATTTGGTATCGTCTATTCTCATGTTTAGTATATTAAAATCTTCACTTCCGTCGGCTGTAAATTGTCAATTGCCGACTGAAACAATAAGATCTGAATCTACCCCATAATTAGTAGTACATTAGGCGCACTTGTACATGGGTAGTCTTGGCATATAATGATTTGAATTTCCACATTTCCACATAAAAATGTCAGTAGCAATTTATTTGAGATTACAGTTGTGGGGTACTCAATATTTCTTGTTATTAATTTTAGCAAACTAATTGAAACTTATATAAGGTATTGGTCCACGGCTACGTATCTCTCTCACTCTCTCTCTCTCTCTCTCTCTCTCCCTCCGTCTCTCCCTCTCTCTCTCTTCCATGTGGAAGAAGTACCTTACATGGGACTCTAATAAGGTCCCAATTTTAATGGTTGGAGAAACGAAGAGAAAATTACACAATGATGACTCCCGGTGCATCATTAGTGAAGATCGTTAGTGGTGGAAATCTTACTAGAGATCGGAGCTTATGGATATAAGATATGTAAAAATCGTTCTTACCTTTTTTCATGAAGAAAACTATACAATATGTTGTTCCTATATAATAATAAATATTTTATAACTATTATGATAGTTATAAAATACATTTTTAAACGTTTATGTGACTCGGAAGGCGCATATTTAGCGGTCCTATTTCCTCTTTCTCTCTCATGTCTCAGGCACAGAGAGCTGTTATCCGCTTTCTAATTTTGCTGCGAAGGTACATTTTTTTTTCTTTTACATTTTTTCCCCATTTAAAAAAGACATGGAAGTGTAAGTTTGTGCAGCTCCTGCTTCTCCAACTTCTTTTTTACCTGCAGTTGGAGAGCAAAGTACCTTGCGTGCCAGGACACTAAACCTTGGACTCCTATCGAAATTACGTCGTTCCTTCTGGAAATGCCAAGGAATTAAAGGTTAGGGCGAGGCGTGGGGGAGGCCCAGTGTTTGTAGGTGGCGGTAGTCATGACCGCTATCTCTCGCCTACCTGTCGTCTGGCATTGTCTCCTCCGGGTCTGCCTCCGTTATACATCGATCCAGGGAAAACCGAACATTTCCATCTCCCTGAAAGCATTTCAAACAGAATATACGGACTGCCGCCTTGTCTTTGGAATAATGAATGACGTCAATGAACCATCGATTCATGTTCCTGAAATTTCCTTCTATGAAAGAGCTATTTTCTTTTCTTCCTTTATAACCTGCTTCCATTGAAAAAAGGACCTGCCCATCAGCTGTGCAAATAAGCACAAATTAGGACTTTTTATAATCTGGGGGCTCTAATGATTGCCTGCGAAACCAATGGCCTTTATGGAGGTAAATTTGTTGACCGTCGAATTTCATGAAAAGAGGATATTCTTCTTATATCACAGTTGTGTTAACCTGACTGTTTACATCACAGGGGTGTTAACCTGACTGTTTCGATAACCTACCTGTCGAGAAACGTCTTGAAATAGTATCACATTATTCTTTTTTTATTATAAAGATGCATATTTTTTTCATCGAGAAAAACGCAAGTGGATATTCGAAGCATTATGTTTGCCAAAACTTCTTATAAAGTTCACGTTGGTTCAATATAAAATAGTCCGTGACACTAGGGGCTGCATGATATAACCAAATTCAATAAATAGGAGAAAATGTCGAAGTTTATGTTACTAGTTAAGGAGGAGAATTAGCGTAAATTTTTTTTTAAACTTCTAATCACCCATTGCACTGGGAAGGTTTTTATTTCATGATAGCCTACCCAGTTCATGGCTTGAAGCCAGGATTGCGGCCTGAACTATTTTCTAAATGGAAATGTGCATTATTAAGCTTAACAGTGGTCACTGAAGATTTTCACAAAATCTTATTATTATATGTATGTCATGTATCATGTATTCATGTCATTTTAAAATAATTTTTTTTTTCCAGGTAAGTCTCTTAGAAGGATTTGAGTCTATCAAATCACGTAAGTGTATAATGTACGCATTATATATATATATATAGCAATCAAGAACAGGCATTTTCGGGGATCTCTCGTCCTTCGTCAGTGAGAAGTGAAGAGAGAGAGAGAGAGAGAGATTTGATGTTTGCAGTGCGTAGAGGAAAGCACACATGGGAGTTGTGTTGAGCGAGAAGTGCATGTCAGACGACTAGTTGATATCTGTGTAAAAAGGACATTAGCCCAGTTCTTCCAGAAAGGAAGTGACGCCGGAACTCGACATCCGGGAGTACGCGCTTCCAGGCCATGGGTCACAAAGTCGTGTCTGAATGGGACTCGGTAAGTGTTCCTGCTGACTCCAGTCAGTTCCTTCCTCATGGAAATCCAGATATTTCACTTTGGAAAGAAACAACAAATAGTAGAGGCATTATTCGTGGTTTTCTATCTTCAATTTAGCANTATATATAAGTAATATATATATAATATCCAATGATACTCCTCATATTATTGATTACTTAAAGGCTTGGGAAACTTAATTTTCTAATCAATAACAATTTATTTTATCTTAACAATTCCTGTTCCAAAAACTTTTTTAGACCTACCTATTTTATCAGTTAAAAGTATTTGAATCTCTGAAACTTATATATACCTAATCTGAACTCTTCCGAGCTTTTAAAAACAGAATATTATTTCGTCCATTATTTATTTACCATAAGATGTGAAATAAATCCCTAGTCTAAAATAAATATTTTTGAAAGAAGCCTTTATGAATTAAATCATTCTAAAATATTGATATGCTTTATTAACTTAAAAGCATTTAATGATAAATAATAATTGATTTCACTTGATACAAACAAATTATGTCTCTGATCTGAGCCGAATATTTGATTTTATTTTTTCCTGAGACTTTTTATCTTATCTCTTTTGGAGGTGATTGTTCTGTGATGGACAGTTACTGAAAAGTGTCTTGATTTCCTAATTGGACTCTTGGATTACACAAATGAAGGGCTTTGTTCTCAGATCCACTGTGATACCGACGGAAGAGGCCAGGTGGGCTGTGTTGCGAAAACTGCACGTGTCTCTCTCGACCATATGACACTGTGCGGAAACCGCCTAATATATATTCAAATAAGAATGTTCTCTGTGTGAGCTAAATGTTGCAGAGGGTTGGCTCACGGAAAAATAACTGCTCTGTAAGAGTCGAACCCTGTATTTCGACTCAGGAACCGGTTCTCCTTCATTAACCAATTGGCTCTGCGTTCCTGTCCCGACTCTCCGCCAAGTTAGTTTCTACTTTTAGTATTATCACAGTAGAAGAAGGTTAGATAAACCTATGAATGATATATAGCAACAATAACATCATACAAAAACCCTGATTGTCACTGAACAAAAAGGAGTTGGAATTAAAGAGGAAACTGAAGTATTTACTAATTTATAAAACAGAAAAAAAAGTTCAATATTGAAATGTTCTTCATTAATGTAAAAAATGTATACCCATCTTTCCATTCCTGATGGTTTGTTATTGTCTTAGAAAAAGTTACGAGTCATAACGGAGTAACATAAGCCCTCTGATAACACTTGAATTCGTATCAAGTTTACGAATAAATGCTTTGATAATCAAGTGTTTTATTTTTAACGGTACTTTGAGTTTAATCATATTCATTAGAATCTTCAAAATATCTCATATAAATTAAATCTGAAATAAAATATGAATTACTAACACAACATCCATCTTCTTGCCCTTTAATGCCTAGGATTGTATGTATAAATTAAAAAGTTTTCTATTGTTTCCTTTTACAAGACTGATATATATATATATATATATATGTATGTATGAACAAGTAAATTGCTTTGAAAAGTAGTACATATTGAATTTGAGAAATATAGTTTTGCCTAAACATATGACTCAGTGTGACTCACCCGACAATTTTGTTTCGAGTTTTCTATGATAAACGACAATGTTTATGCTTTATTTTTCCCCATAGGGCTTATCTGGTCATTTAGTTAGCATGTGTGGTAATAGAGGTTCATATTTCAACAAGCTCGATAAGGGTCGAGTTTGTTCTGCGGGCTATAGCCGAATTGTATTGCAGAAAAAAAAAATATATTTAATAGAGAATAGTTTCTATATATATATATATATAGGTAATATTAGGGAATAGGTTGCCTATTTTCATGCAGATACCGGGATCCACTATCTTACTAGCCTATAACATTTGTGTTTCTGTCCCGACAGGATTCGAAGCAGTCTCCTGACCATTCCCCAAAGTACTAATCTCTGCACTACTCCCTTTCCCAATCGATATATTGAAGTAATTATTCTAAAATATTACTAAAAATTTCTTCAGTAAGTACTAACTTATAGAATTTCGTCTTGTTCCGTTCAAATAAGGCGTTTGACGAATATTTAACTAATCTTGTCATTTTTGGTATTTTCCTTAAACTTTTTAGAATGTTCAATTTACCTGTTAGTCAAATCAGCATTTGCTTAATTTCTCCAATAGCAGTGGAATCTGTAAAATTTACCAGAATAGTGAAATATTTATTAATTAATAAAAATAATGTAGTTCTTATACAAAAGAAAAAAAATATAAGGAGTTTTTGAGAATAAAGCGACAACATTGATATCCCTCATAATAATCCCATTGAGTTTGCTCGTCCTTGATCCTTGGTCAGCCCTTGTAGAAAGCGGAGCGGTCATCTCCACAAGCTGTACTTACGGCCAGCGAATAGCTATTGACGTCCATCGATCCGAGGATGTTAAAGCTGCAGAGGACTTGGAATATATTGTCACGTGCCTTCACACTAAACGGGTTATCCTAAACCCTTCTGATCCCTTGAGATTGTCTCTCTCTCTCTGATAATATTTCATCTCTCCCCACTCTCTTTAAGGAATAACGTTTGATTGAAGTATTTCATCCTGTACAAATTTCAATATTAAGCCCTATAAAGGTTTTAGAACCAATTCAAAAGTATTCTTTTGAGTCTTTAATATTAATTCCAAATTATTTTAAAGCATTTGGAATTAATATTCTTTTCAATACTTCTTGAACGTTTTACATAGATTACCAATTCCTCTATTACTAATCAATAATAGCTATCTCTATTAGCTTAAAAAAGATTAGATGATGAAATATATTTACTACATACATTTCTTAGTGTCCCAAATATATCTATGTGATGATTATTTATTAATGGGTTAATTGAATATTAAAGAGAGATTTTATTACTTAGGAATATTTGTTTTCGAGTTGTTTGTTGTTTTCTTTTAATTTAGAACCACTTTTCACATATTTATTAGAATTCTAATTGCAAAACGAATTGTTAAAATATAATCTAAATTTAGTTTCTTATTTAATAAGATAGCTTACAAGATGGCTTTAATGTAAGCCGAAACGTCGGCAGATAATAACAAATGCATGTTTTATTTATTTATTTTTTTTTTTCTACTTTGACCGAACCCTAACAAAAAATTTTCTTTTGAAAAATTCAAGATTTTAAGTAAATAAATATAATATAAATAAATATTAATAAAACTAAATAAAAAGTTATAATTACGACGTTTAAATATTTATACTAGCTCTTCTTCGGGAATAGATTCATATCTTGGGAAAATTCGCAGCGGCTCTAATCCTCCTCGATTCGTTGAGAAGGTAATTCATGAGCTAGCTTCAGCCGACTGCTAGTATTAGGGAGAAAGTAAGCAAGTTGGGAATCTCTCTTACGGGGTAGCACTTATTAAAAAGGTAAGTGTTACATTCCGTAATTACACCCTCTACTGGTGTATTCAGGGTACAGCTCCTTTCACATTTCCACTACTTACTGTGTACATATATACAAAGTAGAACCGAATGGAATACAAGTATTGCTTTATTTTAGTTTTAATATCAAGTTTCATTAATTTTTATATTTTCTGTTCTTACAATATTATAGAAATAATAACGATGTTAATCAAAACTAAGATTTAGATTCCCGAGAGAATGTGTGTGCGCGCGCGCGTGTGTGTGTAAACAATACGGTACGCTAAAGGCCATATAAGCCCATGGGGGAAATACATGTTAAGGATGTATTTATTCTCGCCCACCAAGCACAATGGAGAAGGCGTGTGGTCAGTTCACCATTCTGGGGGGCCTCACTCTTCCCATTCAATGAGAAATGGTTTCCAATTAGTGCTGGGTATTTCCTAGGAGCACGCCAGGAATCCTCAGGGTCCATTACAAACAGAGGCACAGAAATAAAGAAGTAATAATAACATAGGTAGGTTTATCACGAATTTAAATAGTGTCATTATTTGAGAGTTCTAATGTGTGTGTATTAAACAATTCAATATCTATATTAATATCACATCGTCGTTCTAAGGACATAATAAGGAAATCGACAGGACATGGACAAATCTACGTATAACAAGTATTGTACGAAAAGATAATATTGTAAAATTTATATAATCACTAAGTGAAATGTAATATAATCTGAGGAAAATTCTTAAGTGTCTCTCAGGAAAGCTGTAAAAGTGGAGAGGGCCACGAAGTCTAAGTGCATCAAAATAAACAATGTGCCATAAATAATGCTCTTATTTGAAATGGAGTACATATTTCATAATATGGTTTGAGTAAATATCCATTGTCATGTCAAATAGGAAATGTGTGTGTAATTCTGAATGTATTTATTAAGTGTATGAGTCGTCCTTTGTGTAGTGATTGGCCCACCCGACTAGGAAGGTCCTGGCGTCAAATCACGGAGCCTCCCCCACACCCCCTCAACCACCCTTTTTCCTCCCGAATTATTTGCTCCAGAGTAAAACACAGATCCCTTGTGTGGTGTGTTCTCTGCTTGGGGAAAACTTCATACCGTATGTGTGACAGTATAGATCTGATCAAGTATACATAAATAACACACGCTGATGCTAAATATCTTTTGGGTCTCAGAAGACGACAGAATTATATTTATAATTTATGTTTTCATGTCTGTATCTGAGATAAAACATGTTTCTCCTTCCCTTTAAAAAATGTATTCCAAGCTGTATGAATTTAAATTAAAATATTTTAAAGACGATAAATAAAAAAAAGTCTTCTTTTTAAAGACCTTTCTTTTTCGAGTTTCCTATTCCTCTTTAATAAATGAATTGACCACCGATAATATTTTTATTTAAGCATTTCATGATAAACTTTAATTGGAAATAACATTTTATTTATATGTTATTAACGCTTTTCATAAAAAAAAATTGAACAATTAATTAACAATAGCAGAAAACTGAATTTTCCTCCATTATATTTTAATTACTTGAAAAATATTAAACAATAATTTTTACAGAGAATGTTGGATGTGGGTATCACAGAAGTAAAACATTTTGACTAAAATGCCTCTTTTGTGACATCCAACATTCTATGTGAGAACCACGGTCATCTTGAATACTGTATAATTTTTTATGTTGAAATGGTTCATTTATAATGGATTTATTTAGCCTCAATTACAGGAAAAATAAAAGGTTTTTTTTTGTTTTAATTGAATTTTAAACAAAATCAAAAGAGTGAGATTTTCATGACAACATACAGGAAACAGTCGGATAAGTGAATAAACAACTTCATAAGAATACGTCAGCTGAAACAATAGGGCCGACACATTCTCCTGAGTGGCTCTTGTCTGATTACGATAGAGTATTGCCAGCGGTGTGGTCCAAGATATCAATATTTGTGAGTCACATATATTTGTAATATTTCTTATGTTCTCTTTTCCCTGTGTCCATCATTGTTGAAATTAAGTGCCACATTTCACTTATACATTTAGTAACTCCTGAAGTAATGTAGTCTTTCCTTAGTGCAGCGAAAAATAACTTTTATATACCTCCTTACACTAATCCTCTCAATTCTACGGTTCAATACGAAGTCTAGCAGTCCCATCCACAGCTGATCAAACATCATTAAAGGCTCTTTTTACTCCTGGTTCTTCCACATCGGATCTCCATGTGAAGCATGTGTCTGTGAAATAGCTTCAGAACGTATCTCATTCAGGATTTCATTCAAATTCAAATTTTTCTTAAGTTTCATTTTGAAACTTTCTGAACGTTTCGATAGTTAAGGTTGTTTATTCTTGTTTCTAAATATAGTTGCTTTAGATTAAATAATTATTATCAAATGAAGCGTTTATGTGCTGCAAGGAAGTGACATCAGCCCGCGATGCGAAACATGGACAGGCAAAGCGTGATAAATTTGTCAAGACTATATTCCAATCACTGCTATTGTGCCTGTCTTCCCAATTCCGATTAGTTTTATTTATCAGACCATATTTGGGCGTCGAATTGCATTGTGAGCTGGCGCCCGAAGTTACGTAACTGATCTGTTGATGGATGATGCAACTGAAACTGGATAACGCCTCGTAATAAACACCTAGTATTGAAAAAAAACTTGGCGAAGCTGAAACTAGGAACTCTTAACAGACAGGTGATCGTATCTCAAATATAAGTTTAAAATTCTGAACTAAACTGTCCAGGGACGAGTTGAGATCTAACAGACAAGTTGGGACATAACGCTGTCAAGTGACCAGTTTAGAACTATCGACTTGCAACTGTTGTTTTTTCCGCCTTTCAAAGTTTTTACTATATATAGACACACACACACACCCACGCGCCAGTTTGTAAATAATTTAGTTGAAATTTAAATTTAATATAAAACGTTCATGAATTCGCTTAGTTTACGGTTCTCATGCATGTCCAANCAGCTGAGGTGTCCAAAGTCATTCATTGGGAAAATTACTCGTTAGAGGTGTAACCAAACATACTTTTTAGTGAATGTGCATTCACTTTTGGCTGTTTTTTTTTTTTTTGCCAGATTTTCCGAGGTGAAAACAAGATATTCGCGCTGGTGTTATAGGGCGAATTTTGAAAAAAAAAAATTTAATAGATCTTCACTACCAGAACAGACGGAGTTCCCATGACACTCAGACATATCCTCAGGACAGAAGATATCCTCACTCTTTATAGTAACTGTGAGAACAATGCCCTTTCAAGGGGGTATCTATTATTGATGTTCAGCGAATGCTGAGCTAACCTTTACCCACGAATTCTGCCTCCATCGCCAAGTTGGAAATGTCATCACATTGACAGACTGTTTACTCTGTAAACGCACAAAAACAATCACCTAACCAAACATTGTCCTTCCGGGCCTTCTACCAGAACAGACGGAGTTCCCATGACACTCAGACATATCCTCAGGACAGAAGATATCCTCACTCTTTTAATTCCCCGTAAGCATAGAAATCACAAAAAATAAGTTTTCATCGATTATTTCTGTTTTACTTTCCCCCAGATACATATTTGTCAGTGTTAGGATGTGTACAGTACGATTCTTGTGAATTTTTAAAAATTGTATTAGAATGTTCTTCTCTATCATATCCTTTCTATTATATTTATCTTTCCTTCGTAACTGCTATTGTATTTATATGCTAGTAGTTATAGACAATTACTGGTATCAATAAAGAAATAAAGGCCTGCTTAAACAAAAAGAAAAATATACACAGAATGTTGGCGACAGTCAATACAATAGTCGTATCAAACCAAATTACCATAATAAACTGGTAGACATTAATGATCATCTCAATAATTTATATAATATTTCAAAACCATTACAAAATTATAAAAAAATATATATTTTATTATAACATGAAAAATATAAACATTGTAATAATGCTCTTATTTGAAATGGAGTACATATTTCATAATATGGTTTGAGTAAATATCCATTGTCATGTCAAATAGGAAATGTGTGTGTAATTCTGAATGTATTTATTAAGTGTATGAGTCGTCCTTTGTGTAGTGATTGGCCCACCCGACTAGGAAGGTCCTGGCGTCAAATCACGGAGCCTCCCCCACACCCCCTCAACCACCCTTTTTCCTCCCGAATTATTTGCTCCAGAGTAAAACACAGATCCCTTGTGTGGTGTGTTCTCTGCTTGGGGAAAACTTCATACCGTATGTGTGACAGTATAGATCTGATCAAGTATACATAAATAACACACGCTGATGCTAAATATCTTTTGGGTCTCAGAAGACGACAGAATTATATTTATAATTTATGTTTTCATGTCTGTATCTGAGATAAAACATGTTTCTCCTTCCCTTTAAAAAATGTATTCCAAGCTGTATGAATTTAAATTAAAATATTTTAAAGACGATAAATAAAAAAAAGTCTTCTTTTTAAAGACCTTTCTTTTTCGAGTTTCCTATTCCTCTTTAATAAATGAATTGACCACCGATAATATTTTTATTTAAGCATTTCATGATAAACTTTAATTGGAAATAACATTTTATTTATATGTTATTAACGCTTTTCATAAAAAAAAATTGAACAATTAATTAACAATAGCAGAAAACTGAATTTTCCTCCATTATATTTTAATTACTTGAAAAATATTAAACAATAATTTTTACAGAGAATGTTGGATGTGGGTATCACAGAAGTAAAACATTTTGACTAAAATGCCTCTTTTGTGACATCCAACATTCTATGTGAGAACCACGGTCATCTTGAATACTGTATAATTTTTTATGTTGAAATGGTTCATTTATAATGGATTTATTTAGCCTCAATTACAGGAAAAATAAAAGGTTTTTTTTTGTTTTAATTGAATTTTAAACAAAATCAAAAGAGTGAGATTTTCATGACAACATACAGGAAACAGTCGGATAAGTGAATAAACAACTTCATAAGAATACGTCAGCTGAAACAATAGGGCCGACACATTCTCCTGAGTGGCTCTTGTCTGATTACGATAGAGTATTGCCAGCGGTGTGGTCCAAGATATCAATATTTGTGAGTCACATATATTTGTAATATTTCTTATGTTCTCTTTTCCCTGTGTCCATCATTGTTGAAATTAAGTGCCACATTTCACTTATACATTTAGTAACTCCTGAAGTAATGTAGTCTTTCCTTAGTGCAGCGAAAAATAANGATCCAGCAAATGCCTCTGTGATAACGGACTTAATGCAGTTTTAGCAGGTACCTCACAACCGAAATTCCTTCACTCATTAACGAAATTCATATTTCTATTTTGTTTTAGAGTTTCGCTGTGTAAATATAATTCTTTGCCACTTTTTTTTTTTTTAAGTACTGTAAACAATCAAATAAGTGAACTACTGATTTTGGATAATTGTAGACTGAAACCTGTACTTATTGAAAGTAGCCATGATGCTCTATAATCAAACACTATCAATTAGTTTTGTAATTGTAAACATTTATTTGAGCTCACACATTGAGAAGAACTCGTCTTGACTTATTGAAACCTCCCCTGAGATTATCTCTATAGAATTATAAGCAGCATGAATAAAAGATAGTCGTACGTGCTGATGGAAGCCCCAAGCCTGACTGAGGACTGATATGGCGGATCTAGCTTGCAACAGGTTTTTCGCATGCAAATCGAGTCGCTGAAAAGGTGAACTAGTTATCTTCATTGTGAGGACTGTCAGAATGTATAAACTATTGAGAAGATTTCCTCCTTCAACAACAACAACAATATTTTCTTTCAAAGCTTTTGTCCTTGCTTTTTTTTTTTTTTTTCTGCTGAAACTTCTTATAATAAAAAACGTTTTTCAAGAGACAAAATTGATTTTTTGGCATTTTTCAAGTGCGAGAACTAGTGTATCTGTTTTAAATATTAGGAATAATGAAGTTAGATGACAAAATAAAACACTAAGCCTCAAAAGTACTAAGATTTAGAAAAATAAATGGATAAAAAGTGCGAAAATGGGCTTTTGTTCTATATCTTAACTTCATTCGATTGTTTTCGCTCCAGTTCTTAAAATATCTTTAGAGAATAATTTTTTGTTAAATGATTTTTTTTAATATACTTTGGTATTAGAAACGATATATTACACAAATAACGGCCCATTGCTTAAATCATTTCCTTAAATATTTATTTGATCAGAAAACCATTTTTTGTTTACTTTCATTTTATTGGATAAAATATTTTCCCCACTATACCGAATAACTTTTTTTTTTTGCCAGATTTTCCGAGGTGAAAACAAGATATTCGCGCTGGTGTTATAGGGCGAATTTTGGAAAAAAAAAATTTAATAGATCTTCACCGATCCTACTTTAGTGGAGCTAAAAATGTGATTCGTTAAAATGTGTGTGTTTATAAACTAGTGATTAAGTATATTTAAAAGTATCAATTTTTTTACTCAATCTTCTACGAAACATTTGAAAACTATAGAGAACACAAAAAATCTAGCATCACAAAAAATCAACATTTTAATTTTTTCAGGTTTAGTGAATTTAAGAAAAACAGTAAGCATCCGTTGTTTTGAAATTTTAAATTCCCTCTCCGACCTCGGGAATGCCTGATGGGCACCTTAAAATATTCAGAAGTTGGCAGACAGGTTGAGGAGTTGTTTCAAATAAATAACTATGAGAATAACTATCGGAAAGAAAGGTCAAATTTACTGTCGGTTGAAGGTAAATATGTTTGGAATGGAACCGTTTGTAATCAGAAGACGATTTAAGCGTTATATCTTTTACCAGTCATATTTTCTTAATTACTTTCTTTAAAATATTTTAAAAATCGTTCAACCTCTTTAGATTATGAAGGGAGGATACCTGATCAGGTAGACACCTTATTCTAAACACCCATGGTTCTGGGCAGGCTTTTTTCCAAGACCTAAGCGGACTGGACTCCAGACGTGCGAAAACAGTCCGACCCTCTTCCAGACTGTTCCTTAACTCCTCCAGTTCCGTTACCCGATCCTCTCGAGTTACCTACACCCCGAGGTGAATCATTCTCTCGTGTCTCTCTATCGTGGTAGAGGATTTATTTCCGCAAATAAATAAAGTTAGTTATGTTAGTTCCGTGATACGTCCTTTAAATAATTAACTATTTTTATTTAGAGAAGCTAGATATATAGTAAACCTAAGTTTAAAATAAAAAAAATATTTCTCCGTAACACAGAAAATTTTTATTTAGATGATAAATTTGTTAACCGTTCGTTGAGTTTTATGAGGAGAGGATTGTAAGGGATTCGGTCTTGGGGGCTGAAGTATTAAAAACAAATTTGTATTCAAAAAAGTTTTTATTTCAGCCAATGTTTCGGCCTAAATTTCAGGCTTAGCTGAATGGGAAAAAAAACATACAAAAATAATGTAAACTATATGTCATAATCTAATACATTAATAAATAAATGAAAATAGAAAACTTTATTACATACATAAATATTAATTTAGTTATGGTTTATTATCCCACGTAAATTTTAAACAATTAATGAGAGGGAATAGAATAAAGGAATAAGTCAATGAATTTTTTTCTATTACTTACAGTTTTGTATTTTCATTTATTTATTTATGTGATAGAATATGACATATGTTGTACATGTTTCTATATTATTTTTCATATTCAGCCCTGGTGAAGGCCTGAAATTTAGGCCGAAACGTTGGCT
Source organism: Oncopeltus fasciatus (assembly GCA_000696205.2). Classification (NCBI taxonomy): domain Eukaryota; kingdom Metazoa; phylum Arthropoda; class Insecta; order Hemiptera; family Lygaeidae; genus Oncopeltus; species Oncopeltus fasciatus. Next base: position 36,855 of record KZ809621.1, read on the forward strand.
AAAATAAAAACTATTTTGGTTACACCTAAGAAAAAAAGGATAAAAAGACATATATATATATATTTTTTTTTTTTTCATAGTCCTTTTTAATTAGATTTATTTAACATCTAATACATGACAGGCTTCTTTTTCTAAGTGTGATATATATTTATTATAAAAATGTAAAAGCCTTTAATTTTTTTTAAATGAAACTATTCAAATTCATTGACTTATTCCTTTATTTCTTGTTGCTTTTCATGACTAATTCCACTTGTGGAAAATTTATTTATCCAAAAGTTTTATGTATATTTATTCTGAGATGATTTTAGTTGGGGTTCGGTCAAAGTATATCCAAAAAACACAAATTTAAAAAATGTATTTTTTAATAAAGGATTATCTGCCAACGTTTCGGCTTACATTGCAAGCCATCTTCAGGGCTATCATGAAGATGAGAGAGGACGTCCTGTCCCTAAGTTCGAATTTCCATGACTTCCATGGAAGTCATTTCCAGTCATGGAAATGTGAACTTAGGGACAGGACGTCCTCTCTCGTCTTCATGATAGCCCCGAAGATGGCTTACAATGTAAGCCGAAATGTTGGCAGATAATCCTTTATTAAAAAATACATTTTTTTATTTGTGTTTTTTGGATCTACCTAGACCGAACCCCAACTAAAATCATCTGAGAATAATATCTACGGTCAAAAAAACTCTTCTTTTATATATATTTATGTATGATAAAATAATTACGTTGTATTTACTTATAGTTTTTACATTTCTTAGCTTTAAAATCACGGTTAAACATCTCGTTAATGACGTTTATATCTTTTGGAGGTGCACCCTATAATAATAAATCGAAATGAAATCTTCTTTGTATATTAACAAAATTGTGAAGAAAATTCATTGTGGAGGAAATAAAATTTTGTGTGTGTGTAGGAGGGTGGTACAACAATATGCCCATTGAAGAAATTAAATTCCCTTTTCTTTCTGTAGCCTCTGTGGATTACAAACGGCTCTAATATATTTATTAAAGCTTACCGTAGACGTTCCCATGGAACCCATTGAACACAACAGTCATCTGTAAGCTTATCTCTGGGAAAATTCAAAGCGGAAAAGTTATACGTAAATTACCCACATTTCTGTTGAATAGCGGTTACAATGTTTCCTTTATGATAAAATTAAAAGTGACCAATGTTTTTACTACTATCTTCTTGGCTTCGTAGACTGAGATTTTCATTTTAAACATAAAGAAACAACTATTTGTCCGTCCGCAATGTGTTTAATTTTCATTTTTATTATCTTCATCTACTTTTACTTACTGTTATTTTGTATTTGGTTGGAGTGGAGTTGTTCAAGAATGTTCTCTGAAAGCCGTTCAAATCCATTGGGAAAATTACTCGTTAGCTTCAGCTGAGGTGTCCAAAGTCATTCATTGGGAAAATTACTCGTTAGAGGTGTAACCAAACATACTTTTTAGTGAATGTGCATTCACTTTTGGCTGTATTTATTCTTAGTGCGTATGAAATTCCTTCTGAAATTCTTTAGAAAGGCAAGAAACGCTCCAAGTATTTGTGTGACGTCACTTCAAACCTTCACCTGTTAAGCAGCGAACATTCCCTAGAAGTCTTGTGGCCTAATTAGCAGTGGCAATTAGCTTCGCACTAGAGTCGTGGCCTTCGTGTGTGCTGTAAGTAATTCTAGAGGAATAAAGTAGAATTTTGTCCTAGGGTTTTGCTGGACGAATCGGGCGAAAATTAATTAGGGAAAACCCCGTCACGCAGGAGCTGTGTAAACTAAACAAATTCCTCAGTACTGTAGTTGATGAATACTTGCATTTGAACTTTCCATTTCGTGTAAATTACATTTTGCCCGATTTTGCTGTCGCTTTCCAATTAAAAACGACATGCCATATTTCCCTAAAATAACTTTTTTTAATTTTAGACCTTTAAATTTAAAAAGTTTCTGCTAATCATGGGCTCTGAACTGTGTTTATTTCACTGTGCAATTCCCAAAATATTCATCTATCCCAAATAGAACCTCAGCTTCCATTGCTCTAGGCTACTTATTACGGCCGCAGTTGTGAGAGAACAGTTCTGCAAAACTCTCTACCGATAACAAACGTTTTATTTGCCTATTTGTATCTACAATTTGAAACAATAGTTGATGGAGGGAGATTACAAAGGGGGGAGATTACAACGGGGTTCCAGACTAGTTTTTATTTTTTGTTTGTAATTTTGATATTGATAATGTGCGCTTTAAGATATATTTAACAAAATAAATAATTAGGGAGCAAATGAGGAGGGCAGTAGCTCAGTGACTCCAGCCTATGCCTCTTCTTGAAGGGGACAATGATCCCAGGCGTTCTTACGTCATGTCCGCGTAACTCCCTCAGATACGCGTCTGTGACACTGTTTTCAGTATTTATAAAAATTGAAATTCGGCAAATACTGCACGATTACTCTTCTAAATATTGAACGAAAGGCTTAACTTAGTTTTTGAGCGAAATGAGACCAGTGGGAGTAGGGATTTCCCTGACCAATTTTTCGAAGGATGTTTTTTTTTTTTTATAGAAAAATTGTAACTCGACACTGAATTGTTTATTTATATATATACGAAGTTACGTAACTGATCT
>KZ809621.1:44978-56349 GCA_000696205.2 Oncopeltus fasciatus
GTTCAAAAAGAGAGTTTGTTGACCGTAGATATTATTCTAAGGTGATTTTAGTTGGGGTTAGTCATGGAAATGTGAACTTAGGGACAGGACGTCCTCTCTCATCTTCATGATAGCCCTGAAGATGGCTTACAATGTAAGCCGAAACGTTGGCAGATAATCCTTTATTAAAAAAATAGATTTTTTAAATTTGTGTTTTTTGGATCTACCTTGACCGAACCCCAACTAAAATCATCTTAGAATTATATTTTTAGTAATATGCAGGAATGAATAAATTATTGCTAAGTATCTAGATGATGTATATCACTAAACATACAGAAATAATATCGCAACAAAAATTGAAGAGTCGGAAAGTAATTCTATGTCTATAATATAACTTTCATACCCAGTGGAAGGTTATGGTTCATTTGTACTGGTCAGAAACAAAAATCTAATATTAATTAAAATTATAATAACAAAAATAATTGTTCTTAAAATAATGCATTAAAGTAAAACGAAAAGTTAAATAAACATAATTGAAGCTTTTATTTATGTATAAAAGCTTGTCCAGGGAGGGACTTAAACCCGCTGGATTCAGAGACCTTAACACATCCCCTTATCTAAACCGGTTCTCTATTGTCATCTTAATGGGGCTGTTTACTTCCAGTCCAGAATCTACTATATGAAATACAATGAGCAATAATATGAATATGGCACATCAAAGAACATCTAAATTTAATGATAATAGTAGTCTAGTCAACCTACTAGAGTAAGTTTTAGCCGGGTGGATGGCCCTGGGAATCCAGACTTTTCTGCTAGTCGCCCTTGAGTCATGCAGTACCCCCTGCAGAAATTTCTGTGAGCACAATTACCGCCCTAACAGTCTGTACCATCTTTCCATCACGTAAGTTAGCGTGCTTCTGTATGCAAATACAGGGCGTGACCAGTCCCCAGACGATCGACGACTAAAGAAAGTTCCTTGGAAAACTAGAGTTGGTAAAAGAACTTCAAGTAGCTTGTAGAAAAGGATGGTGAAACCGAACAACAGCTATATGAACTCATAAACAAATCCTTTTCACCATACTGTTGTTAAGTGCTGATTTTCTAAACCACCATATATGTAACATACTCTTAACTATGTAAACACTTTAGAGAAAGACCTTCTAACCCCGAAAAATCAACAAGAAATAAGGTTACTCTGATGAAGACAGAAATGTTGGGTTTTTTCATCCATGACAGATATAACAACCCGATAAATGTATCTAAACAATGATAATTTATTACAATTAATAGCACATTTAATTATTAATATTGGCAAATTAATTTAAAAGTTTTGAGAATCCGTCTCTCATCCTCATTTCAAGTTCTGATCAAACGAGTATGATTTTTTACAAAATTTACCTAGAGTATTATAGTGAGTATATAATAAACTCATTGGTTAACTTTTTTTTTTGCAATTTTTATTGTAGCATAATAGCTTTCGGAATCGATGGACACATCATTGATTAATGGAGCCATCGATCCCGATAGTTGCTTTACTAAAATAATGATTGAAAAGTTTAAAGTTTTAGTGTACCCTTTCCTCGTTCGCAGGAAGTAGATGAATAATTTTCCTTAATTTCTAAGGCTCAGCTAACTGAGTTGATGATATCTTCTTACCGGCTTGACAGTTGTCAATGGGTTGGTTTTATCTATCTTTATTTTATTTTATTTTTTTATTTTTTTAATTCTGGGGATTATGTTATTGAGATGGTTCTCCTAACCGAATTTTATTTTCCGGGCACCAAAAATGATTCAACTAAAATTATGTTTCTGTATGTGTTAGTCAACGTTCTAAAGCATTTAATTGCAAAACGATAGTCGATTTTGTGCGAAATTGTTCGAATAGGAGTGGGGGATTACTAGAAAAGTCAAGTGTCAAAACAAAAAAATTTTCTCGATCTTATGAACGTAATATTCATTTCACAGTGATGAAACCCAGCACAGAATGGTCTATTGATTAAAAATATATTTTAGAAATTACAAATGGAAATCAAATAGTAGTGGGATACTAACTAAAATATCATGTACGAGTGTATAAAATTATTTTCGTTGCAATGGGCTTAATATTTCTTTTAATGCAATAACATTCAACACAGATTTATCGATAATGGACATATTTTATGTTTAGTTGAGAATTGCATGACAAGGGAAGTTAAAATACAAATATTCTCTAACTACCTTGGGATTTGCTTAGCATGCAGCTCCTCCGTTTTATATATATTTTATTTTATTTTAACCTCACTTTAAAGCACTTAGGGTCACGAAGAGAGGAACTCTCTACAGGTAGCCAACTATGACTCTCAGCAAACTTATATTTATCTTAGAGGGATTACCCGTAGGAAGAGTAAGCTAGATTTTGGGTTGTTTTAAGTACAAGTAATTATTTTTTTCTTTCGTCTTTTACACTTGTTAATTTTATTATATATATACACGTATATATAATATTTATATAATATTCGAAAAAGTTCCAGTCGAAGGGAGACTTTTGGCCCTTCGTCAGAGAGAAGTGAAGAGGTGTATTTAAAATGAAATAATAGTATTATTGATAATATGTTCTTCAAAGCAATTCAGCGGTTAAGAAAATACTTTTTTTCTTCTTTTTATTTTTCCAGAATGTGTGGAATTAGACTTTATATAATCCTGGTGATNTATATAAATATATAATTATTATAAAGGATATGCAACTGAAAGGGAATACAATACAAAATCTACTCTGATTATAATATATACCACCCATAGCAGTACATCTTATCCTCAATCAAGTCCTTGGTGCCTACTCCACCATATTTGCTGAACTTCCCACTAGGTGTGAAAATCTACTGACCAAACCTGACGGCGACCTCTGAAGGCAGAGAGAAGATTTCACAATAATGACAAGCTACAGTCATTTATTGTCTTCCGCTTTCTTAATCACATTTTCTCTCTCTCTCTCTCTCCCTCTCTCTCTCTCGCTCGATCTCCCTTTTTCTCTCTCTCTCTCTCTCTGTAATGGTGGTATTTTCTCCTGCGTTGCTCTCTAATGGCGGAGGAAGTTAGCCAGGACCACAACATGGGGGGAATCCCATTCATCGGTTAGCTGTCGATTTGTCATTTCAGGCCAGGAATGCTTTCCTGTATTTCTCCCCTCCTTTTTCCCGTTGTAGTACGGACGCAAGTATGCTCTAGAGATGATAAATTTACAGGTTGTAAAATAAATGCTCCAAAAATAATAGGCCTTTTGATGATGGCTTACAACCAAATATGCACTTTCAAACTAACGCATGTAAATAATGATTCTTTCAAATAATTCTCAATTATTTATGACAAATTTAGCTAAATATTTACCCATCTTTTAATGGTACAGTGAGTGTATGTTTGTACTTGTGTGATCGGGTGGGTGGGTGTGTGTGTGTGTATACACACGCACACACACTCCTTACTGACGAAGGGCGAGAAATCCCCTAAAATTTTACTCTTTGTAATTTTCTCTTTTTGTGTGTTCACTGCACTCAATATCCCGCCTGTTCCTGATTACTATATATATACGTGTTCTTTTATGTATTGTAATTTTAAATAAAGAGTATTAATCTTGTGCTCTCCTCAACCTACCCCCTCCCCCAAACATTTTAAAACTAGCCTTTGTAAGCTCCTATTTTCATTCATTGTTCTCTTCTGCTTTTGAGAACTAATAAACTATTTACTCTTACTTATGTTTATAGTGAAATATCCCTTAGTTTATGCAGCTCCTGCTTGGTGGGCTTTTTTATTATTAATATAAGCGGTTGAGTAAAACCTGACATGTAGTTCTATATTAAAATGCAAAATGGCCTGGCATATGACTCATCATTAAGTAGAAAGAAGGGAGTGGGGTGGATGCGAATATGAATGAAATGTGAGTGGGGGGGGGGTAAGAGGAAGGGACCATTGGGGTAAGAGAGGGAGGGAGAGTGGGAGTATGATGGGGGGGGGGTGAGTGAGAATGTCGGGGTGTGGTTGAGATAGGCAAAGAGGGGTTTGAAGCAGCTCCCGTCAGCTGACGAACACACCCGGTCCTACGCCAGCCTGAGGTCAATGCCACACTCTCAGGCCTCTTAGGTTCCTTCCTCTTCTCATCATTTACATCTGGCTGTAATCACGAAGGCCGTGGTCGTGGGCTTCTCCTCTCGTCCGTGGGTTCGATCCCAATCTCGGCCCGGCCTCCTGTTCACACTTCCTCCTCAGAAAGAGTAATCAGTCTTCTAGCTAGACGTTTGCGGACTGTGCAACGCTTTCTTGGCGTTTATCACTCGTACGATATGAGATAAACAGACAGGGAAGTAGCATTGCAGAACTCCTTAATCCTCATGCTGTCGTTTCCAGCTTCCTTTTGGATACTGTGGCAACAGTTGAATTATACTTATCTTTTAATTCATAATTATAAATAATATAAATTTATTAAATATTATCCTCAGAGGAAAGATATAATATTAAGTTAGGGCTCGAGAGATTAACTTAAAGTGGGCCTCATCTCTGAAATTTATTTTCTTTAGGAAAATATGTCTTCTCCGGAAATCTGTTTGGAACAGTCAGGTTCATCTGACTCAGTGGACGCCACTGGCCTTATTGGGACTGTTCTGTGATCACAGTTACTGTTAATTTGCACCTAAAACTAGATGATTAGGTGTTAGCCATGTGGTGCGTTCGGTGGAGAGAAATACCCACCCTCAGGGATTAACTAGCTAGTTATCGAAACGTGTAAATATTTTTACTCCCAGGTTGTTGCCCCAAAAGCCAGTCGATGAAGCAATCTAGGACTGTTACTCCTCATTACACCTGCAGCTAACAGAGCCTGTGAGAGCGCCTGTCTGTTTCTGCACTCTCCTGGCTCATCAGAGATTTTGATCTGTTGATTGTTCCGACGTTTTGGGATGACGCGGTCCGCTGCTAGTTAGTATTCCTTGTCTGAAACCGGAACTTCCTTAATAAATGTGAACGAGGTCCTTCCAGCAGACAATGAACCTCAGGATAGCATTAAACTTTCAAAACGGTAGATTCTGGCCCCTCCTGAATGGACTTCCGTTCCTTTAGGGAATTATTTTCAACCGAGGAAATGAGCCGTTACCCGTGATTAAAAAGAGAAACATGCATTTCTGTCTACAAAGTTAAAAAGAAAAACACCTCCATTATCGGCCATAAAAAACCTAAGAGAGAAACATGCTACTATTATTTTCCCAAAGCACTCTCCCACAGAGGGTATGTTGTCAGCACACCGTTAAGGCCTCTGATGTTTGCTTATTTAATGAAAGATGTTAACCAATTAAGACTGGCTTTTTCCAGAAGTACACCAGGAATTCGGGGGGCCATTAAAAACAGAAGCAAAGAAAGAAAGAAATAACTGTGCACCAATGAGTTTGAATATTGAGTGTTTCCAGTGGGCTACCCTACCAAAACTTTTTTTTTTTTTTTTTTTTAAGGCGGGTCCGGGGGATTCTGCCCTGTTATTTGTTAAAAGTAAAGTGATAAATTTTTCGCAGTCGCAATCAGCGGTTTTTTGTTATTTTACTACCTGAGTTAAAACAGGCAAAGAAGCCTTGTGATATAATTTGACAAAGAAACTTAACATTTACTTTTATTTATTTTTTTTTTAATAGTTTCTGTATAGTTCTAACAATTTATTTTTGTTTTATTTTTTCATAACTACCCACTTGATAGATAAAGTCGATTATCTTTCCGATATCACTGCTTCCTGGATAAGTAATTTAGATAAAATTATTTATTTATCTATGAATACAATTTCTATGTATTAATGGTTCTTATATAGCTTTATTAAACTTACAGAACTTATTTTGTTATTATCAATCGGATTGGAAAGTCTATCGGTAATAAGAAAACTAACTAATATACTCGGTTTCTCTTTCCCAAGTGTGATGTGGCCCCCCTTCTCTTTATCTAACCTTTACAATGCAAGTATGCCTTTTCTTCCCATTTCTCGGGGCCTTACTTTCTACCCATTCGTTTTGAAGGTATTGCGATGAATGGGGATAGCATTGGCAAAGGGCTGTCCCGTATAGAATGGATCGAATCGCCGCTTGCTTGCGTCTCGTGAGAGAGTGACACTTTTTCACAAGTCCAGATCGGAGCCGCTCTCGTTTCTGCTAGAGCCGACACAGTCCGGGTCGCGTACACATCGACAGGAGAGATGTAGGGAGGAATGGGTGTACTGGGCCGAAAGCGGGAGACGACTCCCTGTAAGACTTTCTAGCTGGGGGATACAGGAACCGCTCCCATCCGTGCGGGAGAGTTACATCCTTGCGATCTTGAAGGAGTGACGTAAGCCATCATTAACCACGAGTCACTATCAGGAAGCTATCGGACATTGACTATCTCAAGGGAGATTTCTTAAGTCTGTGTCGTATCTACCACATGGAAATTCTGTTTATGGTGAAAAAACAGGTATATAATAAACAATTAATGAGAGGGATTAGAATAAAAATCTATCTGTCCTAGCCAGGAATCGAATCTGGATCTCCTGCTATCCGGGCTTGTGCATTTACCAGTTGTGCTACCTGTCCTGGTAGCTTATCTGGTAAATGCACTGGCCCGGATAGCAGGAGATCCAGTTTCGATTCCTGGCTGGGACAGATAGATTTGTTTTGTTCTATTCCCTCTCATTAATTGTTTAAAATTGACGTGGGATAAAATATCACAACCAAATAAAATATTTATAAAGGTACATAATAAATGTACACTTTAAAATATTTTAAAAAAAATTTTATATGTCAAAAATAAGATAGAAAGATGAAAGAAAATATGTGATACTTTCAGCAGAAACCATCTCCTGGCTGATGTATGTTCTAAGTTGGAAAGTACTGGAATTATATTTCGCAAAGCAATTTGAATTTTATCTTTGTTTGCACAGGAAAATGTGGATTAATCGCCCAATCTGTGTAAAAGATATATAGTATAATTAAGGCCGGATGGAATAAGTTCTAAATATTATATATAATATAAAACATTATTATATAAAGTAAATAATTCTTGATTGTGAACTGTTCACTCTGTGAACTCTTCATTCCAATGGAAGGGTATTGTGCTTTTCTCGATACCTTCTCCGACCCTACCTATAAGACACCCAAATTAATAAGAATGTATGTGTGTTAGGGTGGATGGGTTTGAGTGTCGGAGTACTGTTAGCATAACTATTATTTATACTTAAACAATGTTAAGCTTGGTATATAATATTAAATTATTCAATAAAATTTTCCGTTAATCTCAAAAACATATCAGTAGAAGAGGGAGTTACAATGTCTATTTGAACTATAAAATCGAACGAAGTGTTGATCCCCTTTGTACAGTTTAATCTTCAATGCGAGATTATTCTCTTAGTACCACTTAGACGAGCTTCTGTTTCAAGACATCTCAACTTACGTTACATCACAAGTCAGGATTTCTTAATCAGCTGTGGGTGTGGGGGAAAGTTGAGGTAGGTTGGCAACTTGAAGCTCTTGCCAATTGCCTGGTCGCTTGAAGAAAGCTGGTCCTCATCTTTCCTCAATTTACCTTTTATAGGCCTATCGGCACAGCTATCTTAAGAAGATGTCCTTTTGATGAGGAATAACATTAAACCATTAGTCAGTCACGTTTTTAGCAAATATTCCTTCCAAACACCATTTTAAAAAAAAAATCGTTCATTGTTGAAATTTAACTGTGGAGAAGGGTGGTATAGAGGGAGGATATATCCGCAGATATTCTTCTCGTATTACAAAAAATTAATATAACTAAGTCGTTTAGTTAGCAATCTTTAGGAAAGCATGTTTCTTTTTGTTGATATTATTGAAAACAAAAATTGAGTTATTTACATTTTGCTCAGTAATTTTTATCATAATGAAGTTATATTATATTGTCGCCTGTTAATTAAATTTCATAGTACAATTATTTTGTTGTGGCCTACGAAAATAATTTGGTTGCTAGTTATTTGAAAATACAGTTAGAAATTATCAGATTTTACGCTATACTCGCTTGTTTCGAATGTTTTCGTTGTATTTAACAATATCCATTTTGTTAATACCCTTCCAAAAAAGGATAATTAATTAAATAAAAAGTTAGTATTATTTTTTAATTCTTATTTGCGTTGTTGGTTAACGAGTAATTCTTTATTTAGTTTTAAGTCTAAGGACACTTTAACGATTAAATTATGCTTTCCTCATTATTTATTAATTTTTCATAAAAAGAGAGTTAATTATTTTCTAAAAAATAAGCTTATTTTCAATTGGCTAGTTATTATGTCATATCGAAAGCAATAAAGTGCTAACAAATATAAAAGTAGATTTCTACAAATTTCACTAGCTACCAGAATAGTAGCGCAATCTTCGAATATAGCTACATGCACTAGATTTCCAACTATTTTTGTCTTGACCTCTGAATATGTCCTTCCCAACCGACTCCTTGCCTTCTAGATTATCTTTCTCATTCGTATTTTTATTAAAATTTTAATTTATACTACCGTCTCTGTGGAAAACAGAGAAGGATGTTCAAATAAAATTCATATTTAATCTTGAGTATAATAACATTAACATTGTAAGTTAATATGAACGATTATAAGACCCTTAGATGTAACATTGCCCAGAGATTGGTCGACTCTGATCTGATATAAGTAGCCATGCAAATCACCGTGACTGTTACTTTGAACACGTAATAGTTACTCTTATGGTCCACTGTCGGACCCATCAACAAAAATGACTGTATTGTTAAAATATTAGATATTTTCCTTTACTTAAACTTAGGCGGGGATTCTTCCTTGTCCACTCCTCTTCTGGAAAATAGAATTTTGAGTGGAAATTTCTAAATGTTCTGGAAGAAAATGTTGAAATTTGAAGTCATTAAATTATTTTTTGTTTGAAAATATATAGTATTTCTCTACTTTTAGATTCATCAGGGTTTTTTTTTTTTTATTGTATATTTTGCGATGGTGACAATGTGAAAATATTATAGAATCTTAATAGTTTCCTTATAATCTGAAATTAATGTTTTATTAATAATGCAAATTTATTTTATTGGCACCGATGGGAAGAACCTATTATGGGTAGGTGCTTTATTTGTTGGGGTTCGGTCAAGGTTGATCCAAAAAATACAATTTAAAAAAATGTGTATTTTTTAATTATATGTCATCGTTTCGGCTTACATTGTACGCCATCTCCAGGGCTATCATGAGAGGGTACGTCATGTCACCAGGATCCCATATTCCATGACTGATGGCCCACAATGTAAGCCTAAACGATGGCAGACAATTAAAAAATACATATTTTTTAAATTTTATTTTTTTAATCTACCTCGACCCAACAAATAAAAAACCAATTAATAATATGCACGGTAAAAAAAACCTCTCTACTAGAACTTATTGTTTCATTACACTAAGAATATGATGGTTGATATTTCGCCAAACTAAGAAAATTAAAATTTTTTTAGATATTGTAGAACTTAAGTGTATAATTTTCATTTTATAGCGTTTTATCGGGGAAAAAAAAAAAATCATCTTTAGAATGATTTTTAAAGTAGTAACACATAAACATCGCTCTATGTCTGGGCTTCCACTACACTGAAAAATTTTAATGTTTTCCAAAATACGAACCTTCCACAGTTTTTTTTTTTGAAAGTTTATTTTTTTTTTAAATTCAACCCTCTTTCTCCTCTTTGCACCCTTATTAGCACCTCTAACTAATAACGGGGAACGTTCCAGAAATTGTTAAATTTCAATTGATGACATATTATAATTCCATCGGTTTTAAAGAATTTTTCAATTATCCAGACTGCTCTGAAAATTACTACTAAAAGATGGTTGCTTCCATACACCCACCTGACTTTAAAGTCGAAGTCTATAATGTGTTATCGATTAAATTTTAATTTTATCTGGGACAAACAAATAAGATGTAAGGAGGAGTTGGTGGTCAGTTGAAGTGCGAGTTCTCTGACTGTTTCCACAATTGAACGGCACGAATTGCATGCACTAGCTGCGTCGGAGTGACAAGTCATGGACGCTGACGTCACTGTTTTTCTCATCTAGCATTTAGGCGCAAAAGAGGCATACAAAAGCAATTGAACACCCATATTACCCCAAGCTAATTATAAGCTGTCATGCGTTTTTGCTCGTGGTCCACTAAGTTTTCTTTAAGGAAATTCCAGCCGAAAATGCTACAGAAGAAATTGGAGTTCCAGTTTCCCGAGAAGGCAAGGGGTAGGACCCCTGGCCGCGCAGGACTTTCCCATAGCCACAATGGGAGCTGTGATTATCTTGGGTCACGGGTGGATAGGCGCGTGCTGGCTCACGATGCCCTAGGAGGATTGGGTGTGACCATTCCACGGAGGAACCAAGAATCCTCAGGAATGGACAGTCTTGGCATGATGACCAATAAACCTATTTCAACAGTTTTCCTTCTATGAAAACTAGCTAAGCACATTGGCATTTTTATGCAATTGTTTAATAAAATCTTCAACTCTGCACCAATTATCATAATACGAGTCAAATATGTATGCCATTGAACAATATTCTAAAAAAAAAAAAAAAAAAAAAACATTATTAGGACAAGAGCTCTTTAAAATTTTAATTTCTTTTAATTCCTGTCCATGAGACGGACAAAGCCCTAACCCCCGATCACCGCCATGGCCACGCCCGGCTGCTCTCCTTGCTATGTCACCTGACTTTAAAGTCGAAGTGTATAATGTGTTATCGATTAAATTTTAATTTTATCTGGGAAAAATACATAAGATGTAGGGAGGAGTTGGTGGTCAGTTGAAGTGCTAGTTATCTGACTGTTTCCACAATTGAACGGCACGAATTGCATGCACTAGCTGCGTCGGAGTGACAAGTCATGGACGCTGACGTCACTGCTTTTCTCATCTAGCATTTAGGCGCAAAAGAGGCATACATAAGCAATTGAACACCCATATTACCCCAAGCTAATTATAAGCTGTCATGCGTTTTTGCTCGTGGTCTACTAAGTTTTCTTTAAGGAAGTTCCAGCCGAAAATGCTACAGAAGAAATTGGAGTTCCAGTTTCCCGAGAAGGCGAGGGGTAGGACCCCTGGCCGCGCAGGACTTTCCCATAGCCACAATGGGAGCTGTGATTATCTTGGGTCACGGGTGGATAGGCGCGTGCTGGCTCACGATGCCCTAGGAGGATTGGGTGTGACCATTCCACGGAGGAACCAAGAATCCTCAGGAATGGACAGTCTTGGCATGATGACCTATTTCAACAGTTTTCCTTCTATGAAAACTAGCTAAGCACATTGGCATTTTTATGCAATTGTTTAATAAAATCTTCAACTCTGCACCAATTATCATAATACGAGTCAAATATGTATGCCATTGAACAATATTCTAAAAAAAAAAAAAAAAAAA
>KZ809621.1:66172-86862 GCA_000696205.2 Oncopeltus fasciatus
TACGTATATATATCATAAAGCCCAATAATTAGCCCATTATAATCTGTAGTAATCATAATTGTTGAGTATAAATTGGCTGTTGATATTTCAGCGTAAATATATTTGATTAATGTCTAGTTATTGTTACAATTTTGAAAACGTTCAATATTTATTAATTGTACGAATACTTATCGGTCGTTGCTTGTTTTTAGAGCTTTTAATATATGGACTAAGGGTCCGACAAATCGAAATTATGCATATCTACAAGCATTTTTTGGGAGGGAAAATAAAATTCTTAATTGAATAAAGGTCCTTCAAACAGGGATCCTAAAATGGATGACTAAGAAAGGTAATGAGGACTTGGTCTAATCCCCTCTCCTTTGCTCCATTTAACAAACTCAGCTAATAGGTATTAGCTATTTACTCTATTATGTATTGGGTTGTGATCTACCCCCACTCCTTGTTCCATCTCCTAATTACAGCCCTCTTCTAGTTAAATAATTAAATATCTTTCTTCACAATTGGTTCTTCAAACAATCTTTTAAAATCATAAATTGCAATTTATTTATTTTCTTTATAATTGAGAATGTCTCCTAAAAACTTAATACAATATAGTCTCAGGAGGAGAAGTTCTTTAGCCCACAATATTGCCTGATCCTATGATGATTGCCTATTTTGAGTTTGCGTACACAAGTTCATGATTAATTCCAGGTTCCATTCATAAGCTACAGCACCTGTTAGTCAGTCATTGACAATTGTCTGAATCTGCATAACTCAGTTCTTTTGTAGAAAGTGAGTTTTATCTTAATCACTTACAAGATAATGCTTCCTTAAATTTCTAAAATAACAAACTACCATGAGCGGCTTCCGCCCATCGACTTGAAAATATACTTTTATAAAAATGAGACAATTTCAATTTAGTAGATCTGGATTAAAAAGAATTTCAGTTTTGTTCGGTTATAGATCCAAAGAGCCTGCTAACTTTAACAACTACTTAAAAAACCTTATCAAAAATTGTTATTTGTTAATAAACTTAAGTATAAGATTACTAGATTATTAACTCTAGTCGAACGGCATCTGCCATACCTCAATGTTAAAGTACTATGTTGTTAAAAATGTATTTATTGTTTTAAACGTTTTATCTATTTATCAATGGCCGTTTGTTTGGCCTAACAGAGTAAATTTTTCGAATTAAGCGTATTTTTACGATAATCTTTGTTAATGGAAACTCCAAAAGCATTGAATACACTATCATACCTTCTATTATCCGTCTTCATTGATTTCTGCAAACCATCTTCTGTTGACGAGCGCTTTCGGACATTGTCCATCTTCATGGCCGAATACTTGTGTTGACTGTCACTGTCTGTATTCAAAGATGATTTGCAGAAACCAATGAAGACGGATAACGGAAGGTATGTTAGTTCTACATTCATTGGTAGTGATAATAACCCTTTAGATAGAAGATGGTTTGCAGAAACCAATGAAGATTAATAATAGAAGGTATGATAATTCCATATTCATTGTAGTGACAATAACCCTTTACATTCAATACACTATCACCATAACCATCATAAGATACAGTCACATGCGCCTACAAAACTTACCGTTAGTTCTTACCGGTGTCCCAAATATCAGCAAAATTTGCGACTTGTGAATGCCGTCTGACTGGAAGCTGATTCGTATTGCCTTGAAATCCTTGAGCCAGTTTTCCCCGTTTCCAATGCGATGAAGTCCCGCCAATTTGTTTTGTCAATTTTTTACAGGATTCGATTATTTCGCTTTTCGCTGAGTAGAGAATTCAGTCCAATATTTTGAGTAGCAGACTATATTTATTTATTCTCGAATACATGAATTAAGGGAGGAAGAATAATCTTTCTCATTTTAATGCTTACAAATTAGATTTTATTTTTTATTCAGCGAGGACCTTTACCTTACGAACCTGTTGCGGTATTACGAAGTCTCACAGAGCCACTTTTTATATTTGTTTATTTTAATGACTTAATTTATTCAATAATTTTTATGGAAAATTTTTTCTTATTATTACTTTTACTTAATAGATTTGTATTTGCGTCCAGTGATAAATCGGCACAAATTCAAAAAATGGACCGTTAAATAAATACATATATATATATATACTACATATACTATGGAATTGTAACAATTTATACTATTACTTATATGCCTATTGTAATAGGAACAAAGAGTTGACAAAACTACCTCACCAACGTAGGAACCATCTTGAGCTGCCCTATCATATGGTCCTTAGCAAGCTCCATGCATGTTCTGTCACTCTATCAACCCATCTCAGCCTAGGCCTGCCTGTTTGCCGAGCGCTGCATTGGACGGTGACCAGCACTTTACTTGGGATTTCTACTTCTCATCCTTGCTAGATGACCAGCTAATTTAAGCCTCTAAGCCGGCTATAACTCTTGGAGGTTTCCTAATAGGTTTTATTCAAGGACAGATGATGCCCCCTATTGTCAGGAAGAGATACTGCCTCTTAAGAACTCTGCCGCACCTTCAAGTTGTCTCTTGCCTACCTCATCTGAGAGCCTGGCTCACCAAAGAGGTGTTTTCCGTCTGCGTCGCAAGGAACTACGTATACGTATNTAATGATATGACTAAAGTCTCTCCCTCCATTACCCAATTTCTTTGAAGAAGGCCTGATATTTAGTTTCGGTTTAAATTTCAGGCCTTCTTCAGGCTGTTATAATTAAACCCTGACTGTGTCATGATTTAGTCACAGCCATGATTTAGTTATCCCAAAGGAAAAGACTCTCTCTCCACCCCATCGTCCTGAAGAAGGCCTGAAATTTACGCTGAAACGTTGGCAATAATAAAAATTTTCTTGGTTGACAAAATTAAAATTTCCAATCCCTCATCATTAAATTCAATGGTCAACCGACTGTCTCAAAAATATACTAATGTATATGTATCAATTCTTTCGACAGAGAGCATATTAAAGGATGCAACTAAATATTGTTAATGTAAAATAATACAGGAAATATTACATCAATGGAATGTAGAGATGAATTCCGCGTTAGGCTTGAGGTCACCATTCCGAAGGCTGATAGCTTTTGGCAGGACTTCTGCTTCACCTTGGCCACTGCCAGGAAATAAAAGTAATTGCTACTTCTGAGAGGATTTAAATTGCGATTTAATTTATATACATTTAGAGGGCCATAATCGTGCATCTCTTCCTTTCCGATCTCATTTATGGACAGCGGAAACATGTATTTGGGTGGGGGGGTAATCAGATATTTTTGAGGCGAACACTCAAACCCCATTCCCCTGAATTAAGCGGTGGAAAGGAGAAAAAAAAAAAAAGACTGTCTAAAGTTCAGGCTGCGTCATATTGACATCATGTAGATTTCCCGTCAAAATAAAGCTGTACGAATTGGACCATAGCGTGAGTTGTGAAAAATTTCCACGGACCTTCATCGATTTACGTTGAAGAAGCGAAAATATATTTAAAAAATGTTTGTACGCTGTAGGCTCAGTATTTTAAAATAACAAGACCATATTCGGTATTAAGGCTTCTTTTTTCAAGTCATTCTATGAGTTTGAAAAAGCAATACGTTTAAAATTTAATTTTCAACTCCATATTCTTTTCAATTAGTGTCGTTTGAACAACTCATCTTTAGGTAAATGTTTACCTTATTAGGCGGGGCAACCTTATTCTTGAAATACAGATGTAGAAATTTTTACTTGAAGAATAATTGGTTATTAGTAGTTTTTTGAGAAAATATTATAGGAATGGTGAAAAATATATCATTAATTACGTATACTCATTTCATGAAAAACGAAAATTAAAAAATATATTTAAGAATAACACTTTGAATGTTGGGCGCTACAACAGCCAATTTTATCTTAACCTTTCTTTTACTTTCCCTTTTTGGCTTCCTCTTCTAAGATCAGGTTGCCATTTACTCATGTATCCATCTTTAATGAAACATGGGAAACCAGCTTAAGCTGCTCCTTGCATGTAGAGATTGTTAATTTTAAAATATTTCAGCTGATATTGAGGGATCGAGGAGCTTACTGGTGAGTTATCCCATGGGAAGGCTCAGGTTAAGACTGAAATCCACTAAATTTTTCCGAAGGTACATTTCATATTCATTTCAGTTATTTATCTCAAAATATGTTTACAGAAATTTCACCATTACTTTTTTGTACCTAGAGAAATTCCAAGGGGAAAATTCATATGTAAATTTGGCAACGAAGCAAAACTTACTTTTGTTTAGTCTGAAAGTAAAAATCTATAAGTTGGGACTTGTGCTGGCTATTCTCTCTCACACTCACTCTCACTCTCTCTCTCTCTCTCTCTCTCTCTCTCTCTCTCTCTCTCTCTCTCTCTCTCTCTCTCTCTCTCTCTCCCTCCCTTCCCTCACCTCCCTCTCTCTCCCTCTCCTCTCGCTTGCTCCCGTCCATCTCTTACCCCTCCGACACTCCGTCTCTTCCTCCCTACATCTTTCTCTCTATCCTTCCTCCCTTCCTAAATCCCTATTCCTCTCTCTCTATCCCCTCTTACTTCCTTCCTCTCTCACTCTCTCGCTAAGCTTATTGCATTACCTCGTTGAGGCTTATCTTTGGAATGATGACATCAGCCTAGCCGTCATTGGTCAATGCCTCCATTCATCAAGACTTCTTAATCAATCTCGCAGTTCCGATAAAAACAAGCAAGTTCATTAAATGTTACTTCTTTCTTTCCAACGTACACTGTTGGAGAATGAGAAAGAGAAATGTAATACTGAGAGATTTATTGTAAAGTAAATAGTTCACAAATGAGAGTGAACGTTTTCTGAAAAACTGCTGAAAATACGTTTAGTTGCGATAACATTGGTTACCTTTCAATGTCTAGGACGTACTACACGTAAATGTCCTTCATTTCACAGTTAACTTGGTGGATAATGAGTTCTATCAGGTAATGGATGTTAAACCTCCACTTCAAATACTTTGATTTTCCTAAAGAGAACTAATCTTTCGATCTGCGTTTGAATCCCATGAGTGGATTTTCGCCGTGAAACATATAACACTTGGGATACATTTTAAGGGGACTTCCGAGTTGCCTCATTCCCAATAGATTTAATTTTTGGGGTCCTAGAGGTCCCCACTCCCAGTAGGCTTAATTCACTATTCCTGAATCATTTCGTATCCGATTTTTTTTTTAATATAGTATTTTACTTTTTTTTCCTTTTTTTATTGTTATTTAATTATTATTATTTATGTTCATAGACGTTTTGCGTTAGTAGTAAAATACATTAATGCGAGACTGAATTGGACTCTTCGTGTTAAAAAAAAAAAAAAATCTTGTTTTCTGATATTTGCGATGTATAAGATTTATTTATTGAATTTAAAGTAATTGATATTAAAATGACCGGCTGAGAAAATTTTTCTGTGAGTTAGTCTGACAAATATTTGTTAATGCGGACTTAGTTCTTCTTTATT
Organism: Oncopeltus fasciatus; assembly: GCA_000696205.2. NCBI lineage: Eukaryota > Metazoa > Arthropoda > Insecta > Hemiptera > Lygaeidae > Oncopeltus > Oncopeltus fasciatus. Next base: position 71,600 of record KZ809621.1, read on the forward strand.
TTAGACATTAGTTTAATATATGGTTTTAGAAGAGATCAAATCAACTTTGAACACTAAATTAAATTAAAGCATACTTAGATAGAGAGAGATTTATTTTATATGTTAGAATTCTATGAAATATCTCGATAATTATCTGCTCTATATAATCGGTTTTACAGATATCGATTTAAGGTAGTACCCGTGATTTTGAAAAGGTAATCATGAGCTTCTCGTGTCAAGATTTGGTAAAAACAATTTGGACATATGCCAGGACTTGTAGCGTTAGCTGGTCTTGTTTTTACTCATAACTCGAGCCAAACGAATTTCCCGAAGGCTCTTTCTAGCTTGTCAAAGGCTGATGGCGAGTCCAATCGGACCCTATGCCTGCCTCCGATTAAGTGCTAGGGAAGTGGGAAATAATAGTTTGTGTAGTACCTGAGTTACCTCACTCTTGGGGAAGGAATGCTAACCTCGCGTAGCTGATTTCATCGCGACACCCAGCACTACGCCATCTTGCATTTGCATTCTGAGCTCATGAAGTTACCTCAACACTTCTGACTTCTCCCCCTCCCCTCCCAGAGACCCGTGGCCATGCTAATACCCTCTCTGGGCGTGACTCAACTGCACCTTATCCCCCCTCACACAAAAATTACAGCTTATGTTTTTATTCACCAGATAACAGATAAAATCTCCTTATCACTAGGTGTATGCAGGGGGAAAGCCGGCGCTTTCTCTTTATTCAAAGGATAGAAACCCCAGCGGTCAAGGACCTGAATATAATATCCTTTCTGCATGACCTTTAGTCTACTGTCACCTCCCTCTGACACTTTCATCATTGTATCAGCACTTTATCTGATAAGGATATTTTATTATTATATCATGTGGTTATTTTTATTTGTAGTCATGTATGTTATCTGTCTGGATGTGAATAGTTGGATTTCAGCTTGTGTTCTCTGAAGAAACATAAACATATCTTGTTTGAGATATTTTTTTTTTTAAACCGAATTACTGTTTATATTTTAAATCCATTATCAGAGTTAAAATAATACAAGTTACATACAAAAAACTCATTAATAAAGTTATTAAAATAGAGAGACTATTATAAATACAAAAGATAATGAAGACTTAATCCTACATTTAATGCTTGGATGTTTGAATAAGGGAANGTTCAAAGGTGATAAACAGTTTTTTATTATCCAATATAGTAATTAAACAAAATAATTTTCAGTTCTTGATACTGCATAAATTTTTTATCAGGAGAGGATTGTCAGGAATTTGGTTATGGTAGTATTAGAATTAAAAACTAATTTGTAACTAAATAAAATTTTATTTTAGCCAACTTTATTTAAAAATTCATATTTCAATCTCTCATCGGGGCAAATAATATAATTTTTTACTTTTATTAATTATTAAAATTAGTATGAGCATGGCAATATGGTAATATATCAAATACCAAGATAGGCGTGTATCATTTTCGTCTTCCAGTATCCTTAAAACTATTTCTTCGGTAACTCTTCCCTCAATAATGTCATATTGAAATGTGACCCTTCTATGAGCATTTATAGAATAATGTTGTGCGATATGCTTAAATCGTAAAGAACTCTTAAGCTGTTTATTTTTTCTTTAAACTAATTCCACAAAATAATAATAATAAACATAATTACAGAAAATAAACAATAACCATTCCCTGAAAAATAAATTGAGTAGGAGTGTTTCACTCTTCCACTCTCCCTTCTACTGCTCGATATCACAGGGTACCACCACCTTTGATATTCAAGACCTATTTCGGAGTTAAGATTCGGGCTCAGATTTCCACATCTCGGCATTTAAAGTGCAGGCGAATTACCAAGTCAAGTCGAATGCAATAAGTGCCTGAACTTTTTACAATAGAAAATGGGTTACACTTTTTCAGTAGAATGGGATTTTTATAATCTACCATTTAATTATTATATATAATTCTATGGGCTGTGTATAATAATTAAGTTCACCAATTAAAGAAGACAAAATTAAGTTCTCCTAATGGGCCACGTATTTGTCCACGCAACCTATGGACTGTATGGCTAAAATTACAATAAGATTTGCCTATAGTGCTATAGGCGTGCAGAATACGATGTTTACCCATTGAAATATTCCTACACTTCTATTAATGGCTGTATAGAGAGAATAGACAATCCTAATGGCATTGACATGTCCCGGATAGCAGGAGATTCAGGTTCGTGTCCTGGCTGAGACAGTTAGATTTTTTTATTCTGTTCCCTTACACTAAAAATTGTTAAAATTTAAATGGGATTAAATACATGCAAACAATTTTTTTATAAAAGGTCAAATACAAATACAGTATATAAAAATATAGCAATACTGAAAAATTCGCTTAGTCGAAACAGCTACGACGGATTTTTATTAATGTCAAGAGCGAGTACAAATAGTTCTTTTTTCTAATCTAGCGGGAGTAATATTTAGTTTAGAGNATTTTTTATTCTATTCCCTCGCATTAATTGTTTAAAATTTATGTGGGATGATACACCACAACTAAATTAATATTTATAATTTCATAAAGCTTTTTTAAAAATGTTTAAGGTTTAGGTATTGTTATCTAACAAGCTATACTGTGTCTTCACAGGAAGGCTGTTAGCATCCGAATTCCAACGACTAACAACATGCCTAATTACATATGTTCTGATTGTGTCTTGTCAGTTTGATCTAAACAAGTCAGTGAACTTTCTAAACTTTACGTAAAATATCTTTCATAAGAAGGGGGTCATATTGGAGGATTGAGAGGCGACATAGGCATCTTTCTGGACTCAGGCGAGAAGTTACCCCATTTCGTAAGCAAGTAGGCTGTCTTTGTTTTCAAAGATAACCCCGCTGTACACTCTTCACCGGAATCCCCCTGTGGTCTTCGAAGTATGTGCCAGTGACGGGGTAACTCGGCTAAATTTAGTCCGCACATCTTCCTCACGTTCCAGGCATAGCTTTTATTAGCCCCCTAGGGCTGGGACTTGTAAAGCTCTTTGCTGTTATATCTCATGCTAGCCACTTTCGATGACTAGTTTTTACTTTTAACTGGTATATTACGCTGTGAGCGGCCCGGTGCCATAGATGTTTCTAACGAGGAGTTAATCCGTAGGTGACTTCTTTCTAAAATACCAAGATAGGCGTGTATCATTTTCGTCTTCCAGTATCCTTAAAACTATTTCTTCGGTAACTCTTCCCTCAATAATGTCATATTGAAATGTGACCCTTCTATGAGCATTTATAGAATAATGTTGTGCGATATGCTTAAATCGTAAAGAACTCTTAAGCTGTTTATTTTTTCTTTAAACTAATTCCACAAAATAATAATAATAAACATAATTACAGAAAATAAACAATAACCATTCCCTGAAAAATAAATTGAGTAGGAGTGTTTCACTCTTCCACTCTCCCTTCTACTGCTCGATATCACAGGGTACCACCACCTTTGATATTCAAGACCTATTTCGGAGTTAAGATTCGGGCTCAGATTTCCACATCTCGGCATTTAAAGTGCAGGCGAATTACCAAGTCAAGTCGAATGCAATAAGTGCCTGAACTTTTTACAATAGAAAATGGGTTACACTTTTTCAGTAGAATGGGATTTTTATAATCTACCATTTAATTATTATATATAATTCTATGGGCTGTGTATAATAATTAAGTTCACCAATTAAAGAAGACAAAATTATGTTCTCCTAATGGGCCACGTATTTGTCCACGCAACCTATGGACTGTATGTCTAAGATTACAATAAGATTTGCCTATGGTGCTATAGGCGTGTAGAATACGATGGTTACTCATTGAAATATTCCTACACTTCTATTAATGGCTGTATAGAGAGAATAGACAATCCTAATGGCATTGACATGTTAACAGTTTTTTTTTTAAAGCGAGTTTCGAAGAAATATAATATTGTTTTCATGACAGACAGTTTTTAATATTTACTCCGATCCTACCTTATAGACAAAAATTATAAACTCCAAAATTTATATATATTTATTTATGTGTGTGTGTGCGCTCTCTAAAGGAGCAATGCTCTACAACAAAAAAAAAAACAGATTTTCAATGTAGCAGGTGTTACTAACTGTTTAAAATTATTTAACTCAACATAGGTTTGTTTATTAATAAAGTACACATTTCAAGAGTTACACAACAGAATTGAGCAAGTAGAAAAGGGGGTTACCTGAACCGTATTTTTTAACTTATAAATATTTTATTTGGTTGTGGTTTTTTTTTATCCCACCCAGTCCTTGTGGTGTAATGGCTCAACACACCGGCCCGGATAGCAGGAAATCCAGGTTAGATTCCTGGCTAGGACAGATAGATTTTTTTATTCTATTCCCTCTCATTGATCGTATTTTTTAACTTTAACGTCTCTAAGCCGCAGTTAGTTGTTTTCCTTAATGAAATTTGGTGAATAGCTTGTATGTGTAAATTTATTTAGTGAGCGAAATCCAATGGATAAGACGGGAGGATTACCTAAAATTTCATGCGCGAGTACAGAGTTTTTTTAATCTACCGGGCGTAATATTTAGTTTTGAGTAACGACTCTCGACATAGATTTGTTTAATGATAAAATAAATATTTTAGAAGTTACCCAGAAGAACAATGTCAGCTCCTCCGAGCATAAGACGATATATTCGTTGGCCTCGGAGATTAGACTCTCGACACTAGTGCGGGGAATTTAATAACTTATCAGACTTGTCTTGGTAGCGTAAATGGAAAACACACCGGCCCGGATAGCAGGAGATTCAGGTTCGTGTCCTGGCTGAGACAGTTAGATTTTTTATTCTGTTCCCTTGCACTAAAAATTGTTAAAAATTTGCGTGGGNTAAAAAATCTATCTCACTCAGCCACGAGTCGAACCTGGATCTCCTGCTTTACGGGCCGGTATGTACTACCGGGACGAGCTAGATAACTTATTAAATTCCCAACACACTAGCGAGAGTCTAACCCGCGAGAAAGACGAATACATCGTCTTATGCTCGAAGGAGCTGACATTGTCTAGCTTTTATATATATTTTTATTAAGTTTTATAAATATTAATTTAGAGGAGATCCAGGTTCGAGTCTTGGCTGGGACAGATAGATTTTTTATTCTATTCACTCGCATTAAGCTGATGTTTAAAATTTACATGGGATAATACACCACAACTAAATTAATATTTATAGTTTCATAAAGCTTTTTTAAAAATATTGAAGGTATAGGTATTGTTATCTAAGAGCTATACTGTGTCTTTACAGGAAGGCTGTTAGTATCCGAATTCCAACGACTAACAACATACCCAATTACATATGTTCACATCTGATTGTGTCTTGTAAGTTTGATCTAAACAAGTCAGTGAACTTTCTAAACTTTACGTAAAATATCTTTCATAAGAAGGGGTTCATATTGGAGGATTAAGAGGGGCTTCCTTTCTGGACTCAGGCGAGAAGTTACCGCATTTCGTAAGCTAGCTTTGTTTTTCAAAGATAACCCCGCTGTACATTCTTCACCGGTATCCCCCCAGTGGTCTTCGAAGTATGTGCCAGTGACGGGGTAACTCGGCTAAATTTAGTCCGCTGATATTTCCTCACGTTCCAGGCATAGCTTTTATTAGCGCCCTAGGGCTGGGACTTGTAAAGCTCTTTGCTATTATATCTCATTCTAGCCACTTTCGATTACTAATCTTTACTTTTAACTGGTAAATTACGCTGTGAGCGGCCCGGTGCCATAGATGTTTCTAACGAGGAGTTAATCCGTAGGTGACTTCTTTCTAAGTGACCTAAAGGGAATAGAACGACAGAAGAGAACCATTTTTCTTTTATTGAAATGATTGTATTCATAGTACGGTCTTAATATATCCGAGGACACAAAATGATTTCATTTCTCCATAATCAGGGCGAGGGGCGATGTGGAGCATTCTCAAAATGGCAGTTTGGAACTTTGAAACCTTCATTTAAAAATATATAAAAAATCTTTAATGTTTGAAGAGCCCATTGGTCCTACCTTCGAGGGAGCACAAACAACTAATTAAATCGTATTTTTTATTATTTGGAAATTTTTATGTTGTTATAATTAAGTACTTTCTAATGATTTCTTCCGACTTTCTTTTTTTTATATATATATACTTTTTTTTTTTACTTTGTTTTTCGTTTAAAAAATGTAATCTAACGAGGACATTGATAGTCAGTTTCCTGCCAGAGACCTCTCGTAGTCCGTAGGTCGTCTGGCTCTTCAATTAACAACATAGACACGTGCGTATTAAAGACGGGGGTTAATGTAGTATTTGATGTTTTTGTGTTATCGCATATGGATGTTAACCATACATTGAGCTTATGTATTCACCGTTTATTGCATTGGCACTTTTCTCGCTAGGAAGCCAAATAATTCACAGATCATTGATATAGTTGTTTTCATTATAACATAGACGAAACTGTGGAATCTTTATTATGGTTTATTAAAAAATTTGCCTGCATGGCATTTTTTCTTAATATATTGGATTTGGCCACATTGCCTTTCCCAGATGGGTGCTTCAACCGAAAGGTGGCAATCTAAGCGAAACCGACCGAATAGCTAATAATTCCACTCGAAAACAANGATTTTTTTTCGACAAGGTTTTAGTAACGCACGGTGAAATTTTGTTTTCGCTTATTCACGTAGGAGCCGTTAAAAAGTTGTAAAATTAAAATGTTTAATATATTTTTTAATAATGTAAGCTAGTACTCTCTAAATGATTTGTCGTATATGTAAGTATTTTTGGGTGAGCATGGTCTCCATCATGTGGTGATACCACAAACAAAATGTTCTCTCCTCCCCTCTAATTCTCTTCCCCATTCTTAACTTATTCTCCAAGAGCATAGTTGCTCTAAAAAATAAAACTAGTGGCGGAGTTACCCCGACTCGCCGTAAGGAACCAGCAGCACACTGTGTAAGAGACCTTGCGGAACTCCATATTTCTCTAGTGGGACGCAGCCGCCTCTGGAAGGTTCTTCCTTCTCTCGAACTCCTCTCCTACGTAAGGATCTCTCTGACTCACACTCAAGGTGTCTAACCTATTTGTAGGACGCCATGCGAAACTGGTACACTTCCGATTTGGTGCCATTCCCCTCGTGTCGCTTTGGGGATAGTCTGTCTGGAAGACAAGGAGTAAAGGCTTGTGGACAATACGCCTTTTTCGGGAGGTTCTAGGAAAGTGTTGTAGGAATCTCCTTTGTCTGCCTGAATCTCACTTTCTTATCTAATTCCTCAGTAAATAGAAGATAAGGGTAGGCTTTCCCTCTATCATCGCAGCATAAGTTATCTCTTTCATGGGAATAGGGGTTTAAGAATGGTTAGTGTAGCAGCTGAGTTATAAACAATGCGTACCCCTTTTATTTCATAAACTTCAATAAGAAAAAAAAAATAGTTTATATATATNTAAAAAACAATTTGCTTCTGTCTTTAAAAATATAAATAATTACTATACCAATAACTAATAAATATTTTCGTTTAACATTATTTTAAACATTATCTTTTTTTTTTGAGCCAATGTGCTAGAATATATTTTTTTTTTTTTGCGATACTCTTGAGTTTTATTTGCATACTCCTTTTTAATCTGCAGGAGTAAGTATTATAATTGTGAAAAGTATGTTTTCTTCCTCAGCCATTCTGGCCCATTTTGGTTTTATTTATTCTAACCAATACAATATGCGTTGTATATATGCCAAAAAACAGCTGTCTAAAATGTCTGCATTTTCTATATTTTCCCCAACTTCTACACTTATAATTAAATGATATTATATTATCATTCTATATATTGTGTGATTAAAGTTTTGATTAATTAATTGATGTTAATGAAATTCAAAGGAGATCTTATAGTTAATTCTCGTCATAAGCCGGTTCAAGATTAGACTTATTTTTTCTAAAATATGTATGTTTTAAATTAATTCTGATACTTCTTTATTACTCATACCAAACTAGTCATCGTAAAAAAAAAATTAATAATAATAATAAAATTACATCTCAGAACCCGATGGATTTCAATATCCGTTATATTGACGCATTCAACCAAAGGTATATAATAGGTATTCCTGATTTCCCGTTTATTTCCTTTCTAAAAGAGGACACTTAATTCTCAAGATTCAGATTTGAATTTTAATATCTCATTTATTTCCAATTGATTTTTTTCCTCTATCGAGGAAAGTGGGATCAATAATAACATAAGTTCAAATGGAGTGTTTTTGACCGTAAAGATTATTATTAAATTTTTTTTTGTCAATGGATGTCATGAACAATTTATCTAGGTGACACGACATCCCCTCTCGCCTTCATAATAACCCTGAAGATGGCTTAGGATGTAAGCCAAAACGTCGGCAGATAATTAAAAAGATACACATTTTTTAAATCAACCTTGACCGAACCCCAACAAAAAAAAATCTGCTAATAATGACTTTTATTTTTTCTAATGCGATTTAAAAAACATTTTTGTTTTTCACTTCTATCATATAGCCAGCTACATCTTTCTTTTCTTCGATAACGACAGTTAAATATTTATTATTTTATTGTGAATAATTTGTATCGAGTTTTTATTACAATTTATTATTCCAGAAAGAATGGTTAATAGACTTTTACTTGATCTTCCTAATAGAAAATTAAGGGGGAGAAAACGGTAGGGCACTCAGGTAAATTAAATGGAATGAAGTTATAAGGACATGCAAGCTAGTACTTAAAGGCTCTTACATGAGATCGTAGATAAGAATAAGAAATAGGCCCATATGCAAACTTTCTTTTTTGCTTTTAGTTTTTTAATTATTTATACCTTTTATTTGAACTAATAGTTTTGATTACTTTTTATTTATGCTTAAGTTTTAGCTTATTGAAGGGTTTCCATGATTCCGGCTTAGTCGAGGGGATCCCTTCGGGACTCCTGCAGGCGCTGCAGATTGGAGTCTTGCCCTGGGCTATCTTTTAACGAGAAATGGAAGCTTTGCCATGGGTGTTTAGAATAAGATGGTTTCATGAAGAAAGCTCCTTGTTTATGAAAGGAAAAAAGAAAATCCTTATCATTTATCAAGCCGGTACCTGTTATCAGCTTTCTTGTCAGCTCTGTTTCTCTTCTAGTCTTTGCGTCATGTATGTTTTTATATATGTGCTCTCTGAACACAAAACTTCTAAATACTTCCGATGTTTTACGCGTGAAAGGATTAGGATTGCCACCTATAGCAGTTTACACCACGAATATTTCAATCCTCTCTATTTTTTAAAAACATGAGGAATTTAATTATTAATTTTTGAGGCCACTTTTCATTGAAAAAAAAAATTCCAAACTCAATAAATTATTAAAAATCAAAATGTTAAAACTGAGCTATAGAACTTATTAAAGGAAATCCAGATTCGAGTCCTGGGACAAAAAAATTTTTTTTTTCTATTTCCTCCAATTAATTGTTTAAAATGATATCCTATTTGATTGGGGGAAACTGAAAATCACATGTAAATTCATTGTAATTCTGATATAAGAGCTTTTTGCTTTAAATTATTTAATTATTCTATATAGTTCCTCGAGCTTCCAGCTTATTTTCTTTTAGCTGGCTCATCTTCAGGTTCGACTTTAAAAATTGAAATTTCTTTCTTTATTGTCGTATAAAATACCATGTGCCTTTTCATAATCACTTGTCCACATTTTACTTATTTTGGAGGGTCATCTTTTTCTTTTTTTATTTACTTTTTTTTATTTATTTTTACTCACCCTAGATCAGGGACTAAGTCCACTTTAGGACTGAGTCCAGTTATGAAAATGAGCTGGTTAAGAGGAAAAAAAGGCTCGAAACGGGACTAATATTTAAAGGGGAAAAAAGCTCTTTTGTCAGAAATATTATAAAATTAAAATAATAACTTGCTGACGAAGGCGTAATTCTCTGGTTTTGAAGGAGAGTTGAGCGGCTTCCCATGTCACTTGCTGTTCGGTCTTGAGCCTGCCTTAGTAGCAGCTAGACTTTTCCTTCTCAATGACGAATGGAAATTCAGATAATGCACGCATCTCTCGCTTAATGGACATCTCGTTATTTTTCTCCGCTAAGTAGAACAACGTAGTCTTGATGTTTATTCAACCGTAATATACTTTGTTCACAAGTAGTATATCTCAACCATGACTATTCATATCTACAGCTTATATGACTGACATTTTGTATACCTTTGGAAGAGTGGAAGTGTGTTTGAAAGAGTATATCACCTTACGTGAAGGTAGGTTAAAACTTGGATGGTTTCCAACAGACAGCAGCTATATTTTGAAAACCTCGGAGACATGAACTTGACTTCAGCTGCAAAACGAAGCTGACAACTAATTGGCAGACGACTGACAAGGTTTGTCGTCTTAAGGTATGCATTCTGTAACTGAGGCCTTGAATCGTGTCAACAACAATCAATCATCGCTACTTTCACTTCGCTTAAAGAAAAAATTATCATAAATTTGTTATTCATTTTTAGAAGCCTTGATAGGTTGCTTACATATCATGTTTAATAGTGAGTACAAAATGTATGTAATGCCTACTCATATCAACTTATTTATCAACAGGAGTAGTTTATTATTAATTATTATTATTATGATTGCATCTATGTACACAATTTTGTAAAAGCTAAACATCATTAAACAATTAATGAGAGGGAATAGAATAAAAAATCTTACTGTCCCAGCCAGGAATCGAACCTGGATCACCTGCTAAACATCATTGTTCGATGATGTAATCTGTCAATATTTCCTTATATAATTTTCCTAGAAGTACATCTTCTATTACCTGAACACTTTCTGAAGATATACCTTCTATGCCAACTATACTTTCTGAAAATATGCTTTGAATTCCTTCTAAAATATCTTAAGAATCGACAATTTCTGAAAATGTATATTCAATACCTTCTGTAAAACTTCTTGAAGACACTTCATATATCTCTATACCTTCTAAGTGTAAGTGACATTTCTGATTTCCTTGAGGAAAAAAACTTTTCGGGGAAGTGAGTGAATTGTCGGGAAATACGGAAAATGAGAGAAAACAAGATGTCCTTGTTTCTTGGTTTTATCTATCTTCACATTATACTCTGTCTGACTAAAAAGCAATTTGCTTCTNACTGATTAGAGTTTAATATTTTGTTTATGAATTTTATAAATTATTTGTAAAGCTACATAATTATGATATTTGTCGCTAAAAAATAAATAGTTCATAGTCAATTTTAACCATTTAGGTAGTTAATAGTGAATTTTAACCATTTAGATACTGTTACAGTGAGCTTTAACGATTTATGTTCAAATGGAGAGTTTTTTGACCGTAGATATTATTCTTAGATGATTTAAGTTGGTGTTCGGTCAAGGTAGATCCAAAAAAAATACAAATTTATAAAATAAAATAGTTTTTTTTTTAAAGGTTATCTGCCAACGTTTCGGCTTACATTGTAAGCCATCTTCAGGGCTGCCTATCATGAAGACGAGAGAGGAAAATCATCTAAGAAAGTTTAACTATTTATATTTAGATGGTTTATTTTAGACTACTGTATTTTACTACAGAAAACAAGTACGCTTAATTTCTCAACATAATTGTATTGTAGATCTGTGTTTTGTAAGGTAATCGAGGATTTGCAAGTAAAAACTTCTAGCCAATGAAATCAAGGTTGATCAATTGAGGTTTATCGGTAGTACTCAGCATTTAGCATCTGACAAAATGACTGATTCTACCAAAACATCTCTTATCACCTACATTTTTTATTAGTCACTAAAATAATGGCGATTCATCAGAAACACCAATGTTGATTTGAAGACTAATAAGTATAAATACCAACGAATATAATATATTCATTTCTCTTTCATTCATTCATTTAGTGACTCGTAAGTTATTAATTTATCCTGTCAATTCTATATAACTACAATATTGAAGTAGTGAAACCATTGAAAAGAACTTTACAAGTCGTCGGTCTTTTTTATTGTCCATTATTATCTATTATTACTTCGGCTAACTAAATTATGTCCTGTAGACCCTAATTATTCTATAGCAAGACTCTTTCCCTGCATCACTCCCATTGCCCTGAAGGAGGCTTGGAATTTTTGGCCAAAACATTGGCAATAATACATTTTTTATTTTTATTTTTTTTAACAAATTAGTTTTCATTTATTCTAATCCCGGCAAAACACTTCTCTTATTTTGAACACTTAAAGATGTATATTATAATGCTTGCTGATAATATTGTAATTGATGTGTACGTCCACATCAACAAAACTACTCGTTATGGTTTACTAATTTTATGTGCAAGGGAACAGAATAAAAAATAATCTAACTGTCCCAGCCAGAATTCGAACCACGATCTCCTGCTATCCGGGCCGGTGCATTTACCACTTATGCTACCGGGACAAGTCTGATAAGTTATTAAATTCCCCGCACTAGTAATAACATATAATAACTTGTCCCGGTAGCATAATTGGTTAATGCACCGGCCCGGATAGCAGGAGATCCAGGTTCGAGTCCTGGCTGGGACAGTTAGATTTTTTATTCTGTTCCCTTGCACTGAAAATTGTTAAAATTTTCGTGGAATTATATACCAAAAAAAATTCACAAAATTAAAAAATTTTAAGTAAATAACGAGAGTCATTTAAACAGCTTGGCAATGTCAGTTCCTCCGAGCATAAAACGATATGTTCGTCGGCCTCGAAGATAAGACTCTCGACATAAGTGGAAAATGCACCGGCCCGGATAGCAGGAGATCCAGGTTCGAGTCCTGGCTGGGACAGTTAGATTTTTAGATCTTTATTGTTTTTATAAAAAGTCTAATTTTGATTAGATTAGCAGTCCCTTAGAACCTTAGCAGTCCCTTAGAATCCTCCTTAGCAGTTCTTTAGCAGTCCCTTAGCAGATTTGAAAAAAATTTCCCTTGCACTAAAAATTGTTGGCAGATAATCTTTTAAAAAAATAAATTTTTTTTTAAATTTGTATTTTTTTTTGGATCTACATTGACCGAACCCCAACTAAAATCATCTAATAGCAAATATTCAAGGTGCACGTGTGGTCAGCCATTTCCGCGGTACAAAACACGTGGAGCTCATGGCCGAGTCAATATTAGCATTGTTGGCGTTAGCTACCCAGATATCCCATCCTCTTTGGAATCAATCCTCATTTCACTCTAGATATTTGGTGAATAACAAGACTTAGCCGTTCCTGCAAATCAGGAAAACATTTCTTATTTGATTAATTAATAAAAATAATCACTGCCATATGTTGATCTTGCAAGTTGAGATAAACAGAATAAAAAGTTACACAATCATAGGGAAATTTCTGAAACATTTCTTGTAACTCACTTCTAAATACTGAAAATATGGGCTAAAAAAAAAACTTGATTTAACATATTACATTTATTATTTGTTACATATTTACATAAATAAGTTTAATAATACATATATTTTATACATTATTTCAATAATTATTTAAAAAAAATCAAATCTTAAACTAGATGTACGTTTTACTTCAAACAACTATAGACTTTACATATTATATTTATCTAAAAAANTTCTCGTTCCCTTTTTACCTGGACGTAGTATTATATGTGTTCTATTTTTATTTATTTATTTTATTTTATTTTTACTTCTCTCAAAAGCTTTCTCCTTTTCAACAACTCTGTTGAAATTATTATTGTAGCAATTTGAAATTTAGAATATATTATTTAGTTAAATAATCGCTGAGAACTTGAGTTTTTCTGCTTATGTATTCCTCTGAGTTGAGAGGGCATTTTGGTTTGATTTAGATTTTGTACTTATCGCTTTCTTCCTATCCGAGATCTCACTAAACTACACAGGAAGAGAGCGGTAAGTCGGAATAGCGTGGGAAGAAAAATAAGTTTAGGAAGTAGCGGTTCCATGTAGAATGAGAATTGTTAGTGAGGGATTGTTATATTTGTTTGTTTAAAACTAATGTTTGTTAAAGAAAACTAAGATAGTTGGTTGGCCGTCGAACTTTGTGATGAGGGATTGATTGGAGACTAGGTACTTTAATTTGAATAAATAAAAACTAATTTCTTAACAAATACATACTTTCTTCAGAGCAATAAGGGTAATCTGAGAAGGAGACATCGTCATGATTTAGTTATCTTAAGAACACAAGAATCTCTCCCACCATCACCTCCATTGATGGTCATGAAAAATACCTGAAAATTAGTTTTTAGTTTAGTTTGTTTTTATTTAATCAAATTCCGAAACCTGATCCATTTCAATGGATAAACTAACAAGTTTTATTTACAAAGAAACAAATTTGACAATTCCTATTCTAAGCAAACCTCTTTCTACTTTTGACTACCTCCCAGACTTCTATTGCTTCCCACCTCATTCCTATAATCGCTCTCTTCCTATCATCCCAGTTCTCGCGGAAAGGTAAAAGAATCCAAAACTCTACGACAAACATGGGTTCTACTAGCACCACTAGCTATCTCCTCTGCCTTTGCATCTGATCAAAATACCGTGTGATTCTTTCCCTCTAATGTTCAATAAATTTTACATTTTAAATAAAAATTTCTGCGGTATATAGTCCCTAGTCGTTGAATAGCCTTGAAACATACAATCTATGGAGGTTAAACACGCCAAGTTTTATGACCTCTAGGGTATGTTAATGAATCATTGCATGAGCTGTCCATTACATGTGGAATATAATTAGCTGTATATTTTCGGTTAATTAATTAAGCAAATTAGAAAAAAATAAGTATTATTTTGAATAGTTCTTCGAAGAAAATGATAATAAAATTATTCGATCTGGATAATAATTAACAATTTCTTTTCAAGTTTCCATGCTATTTCAGTGCACTCAACAATTAAATGTCACGTAACTAATTACGAAAATTAGTGGCTTTGGGCTAATCCTGTGAGACTTCAGTTTTAGGCAACAAGTATGATATGTGATTACTTATGATACTATACGTTTATCATATTTACTTAAACGTTTAAACGTATAAATAGAAATATGTTAATTAACCTTAAATTAACCTTAAGGGTTTTTAAGGGTTGTCGTTATTATGCGCCTTTAAGACAAACATATATAAGTATATATAAATTACAAATAATTCATGAGAGGGAACAGAATAAAAAATCTATCCGCCCTCGCCAGGAAACGAACCTGGATCTCTTGTTATCCGGGCCTAGTATGCTGACCGTTACACCACTAGGACAGGCGAGATGTCTTACTCAATTCCCTCTTCACTAGCGAGAGCCTAACTTACGAGAAAGACGAGAACTTCGTCTTAAACTCGAAGTAGCTGACATTGTCATGCATTTTGTCGGCTCTCGTCATTTA